>JASCZW010006355.1:0-98903 GCA_034211315.2 Aedes japonicus | reverse complement strand
AGGCCCAAGTCAGGGATTAAAAATTTACATCCCAAGTGATATCAACTCAGTCGAATACTCTAATTTCATGTCAATTGCAAGGAACTCGGCTTCCGATGCTTTTTTGAAGGTAGAACGCATAAAGAACGCAATTCTTAAGAGAAAAAATAGTGCACTAAGACGTAGTCTGGTTGTTTTGAGACAATCAAGCAAACGTCGTTTTGTGTCTAACAATAAAATGAAACAAAAGCTGTTGAAACTTCAGAGAGATTTGAAAGATTTGCGAAAGGCTAAGAGGCTAAGAAAAACCCAGTAATTTATGACACGCTGAGGAACAGCTCCAGGAAACCTCATGCTCGTAGATACCATCCTGAATCGATGAAATTTACTTCCAGTGTTTATTTGAGCGGCCCTCGAACTTACCGGTATATGAGGAGCACGAACAAAATAGTGCTACCCCACAAAAACACGGTGTACTGCTACAACAAGCATATCCGTATAAAGCCAGGACTGAGCGATGCTCTACTACGAGCTATAAAAAGAAAAGTAAAGTTTTTTAAAGGCAGAAAAAGACAGAGTTGTTGTAATTTCTTGTGACGGAATGTCTGTAAAGCCAGAACTGTCATACTGTGCCAAAGCAGACGTTTTCCATGGATTTCCGGATGATGGAGAAAATAAAAAATTGAGAAAAATCGGACTTCTCAACTAGCTACGGAAGCGGTCACTGTTATGGTATCAGGAATCTATCGCAATTTCAAGCATGTAATTACAGTGCTCCATTAATGTGATATTTTATTCTAAAGTTGATTGGTTCAATCAATCTAGCCCATTGGCTATCTTCTGGCTAACAACGGTTTGGACAGTAACACTCTGTTCAGATTTATAACTGACAGTGTTCGCGCTGTGCGTGACTGTGGATTGTATCCAGTTGTCGTTACGATGGATCAATGCAGTACAAACACTAAGATGGTACGTGAAGCAGGATTAACTAAGGAAACCCCCATAATCAGTATCGATAACGAAGAAGTGGCCTTCATGTACGATTCCCCGCATCTCACTAAGAACGCAAGAAACGCTATTTTCAAGTACAACGCGGCATTCAATGGAGCTGACATTGCGTCATACAGCCACATTCAGCAGCTATATGAAGTTGATGTTGCATCACCTTTAAGACTAGCGCCGAAGTTGGTGAAGAAATGCGTGGATCTGTCGCCCTTTGCAGCCATGAACGTTGCATTAGCTGTAAGAACTCTCAGTGAGACTTGCGCAATTGCCATGCGTCACTACGTCGGCACCGGTGAGCTACCAGTTAACGCCTTGAAATCAGCGGAGTGTCTTGAATTGCATGACAAATCATTTGATGTATTCAACTCCAAAGAGAAGTACTCTACATCTATAGGAAAGGTGAGCATGTTACCTAAATGTATAAAAGTAGATCCATTCAAATCTATCATGAATCTTTATCGAATCTATATCGAATCTTCCCTTACAGCCATATAGGACTCCTATCACAAATAAAACGGATCATTTCATCTTCTTAGATAAAATGGTAATATTTTTGCAGGAAATGTTCTATACGGTTAGGACATGTAATGACTATAGCAGCGTAAGGCAATGCTCTTTTTAAACGATACATCTAGTTTTGAAGACTAATTTATTACAGGCGGAGAAAGAATCATTGAAACTCATTTCTACACAACGGCGTCCTCCTTATATTAACGGCTTCATAGCAAACATTAATGCACTCAAATGGCTTTGGACCAAACTACAGACCGAGTTTGGATCTAATTTTCTATGTACAAACCCTCTATCTCAGGACTGCTTGGAATTTTTTTTCGCGGAAATACGGCGGAGGTGTGGATTTAACGACGCGCCCAATGCTTTCCAATTCGGAAGTGCATTTAAATATGCGATGATATTTGCCGCACATCAGAATTTCGACGACGGACGAAACTGCGAAATGGACCATACGAAGCTTCTTCTCAGTGAGCAAGATATTGATGACGCCTCTCCCATGTCCAATATAAACGCCTCGGAGCAAGATTATACTTTTGAAAAATTTCTACCGGAAGATGTTTTTGAAGTCCCAAAAAAGGAACTAAACGCATTGATATATATTTTAGGAGCAGCAGTAAACAAAATTCCTCACAAAAAATGCCGTTCGAAACTAATAGCTGAAAATTCAGACGAGTACACGAGAAGCGATGACTATGATTTTTGTAGATTGAGAGAGCATCACTGTCGCAGCGTAAGGTCACAATCCCAAACGACACATTACACAATATTGGATTATTAGTTTACAGTGCTTATAAGCTCAAATTTCAAAAGTTTGTATTCGAGAACAGAAGGTTTGTTAAGAAACGGTTGATGATGTATATTGATTATTACTCATTTGATCACGCTGTATGTAAAAAATGTTTCGAAAAATTACTCGACGTTATATTTAACACGTTAATACAAAGTTTTTTGCGAGAAGTGCGTTTGCAGAATAAAATTGCTAATAACAATAGACGAGCAAGAAAAAAGAGGAATCGTAAGGCTTTTAGAATGAATCTGCCAGAACACAGGTGAAGTTCAAAAATTTACTCATGTCTTAGAAAATTAATTCAACATTTATTTACAGTAACCATCCGACTCCGCTACTTGTCGGGTGAAAAAATCGTCGTAGGCATGCAGCCACCATATGTTAGTACCAGCACTGATTCGAACGGGAACCACGCGATACTTGCTGCTACGCTAAAACGAAAAGCTAACGTTCATCAATGTTTGCTTTGAAGGCCAAATGATTCCATTGGCAAACCAGTGAAGCTGCCAGGCAGCTTCGAAAATTCCAGCGTTAAAAAATCAGGAGCAGAACCTACAAACAAATGAAAAAAAAATACACATTAAAAGATAACATAAAACAACAGAACTCAACAAAAGAAAATACCCACATCTGAAGGCAGTTCGGGAATCTCTTGTTCTTGCAATTTTTAATCCATTTTAGGTCGATTATGGATGAGAATATGAGCATGAGCATGCACTAGCACTATCCGCCACTAGCACTAGTACTATCCGCCAAAAACATGGATCCGTTCCAATAAGCAACAGAACATCGAACGCCAGTTGCACCGCATCCCGAGTAGTCCGGCATAACCTATTCACCGTAAACTCGTATATACTGGTGATCGCTTTTTCTGCCTGTGTAGGTAATAGTTATCCTGCAAATAGAGTTGGGCCGCTCCTCCGATTGGTGGCCCATCATAGCATTAGTAACTGATGTTGATTCTATTCATTCCCTCGCTCATTAATTTAGTACCAACCGGGGGATACTTGGTCCTACACCTACTGCTTTCCTTATCTCCAATCCGTTCAACTAATCACAATATTTTGTGATATGGTGGGCGGAATATTACAATTTGAAACAATACCAAGCAGTAGGTTTACCAAAACTTGGCAGATCGACAGGTTATTTTTTTTATCTCACGAAACACGCTAGAAGCATTTCACATCCTCAAGTTTTATAAATTACAGCCCGCATAAACAACAACCATAAGAAGTGCCTAACCACCAATTCGGGGTATCATCCCAACTATAAGTGGTATGGTCACACCATCTGTAATATCGTTCCTGAATGGTACATGTTTATTAGGGAGGTATTTAACTTTGTTTTTCACCACACCAATCAACTTGGACACTGCGTAAAACTTGGATAGGGCTATTTATCGGGGAACGATGCGAGTTTTTAAACCAAATCAAACACCTCCGTCCATCTTACTCGTAAGCACTCCCCAGCAACAATCCGAAGATAGATATACGAGAACTAGCGATTTTACATAATAAAAACTGCTTCCAGGAATCTTCGGTTGCAAATGTTCCCTACGCGAACATAAAAGCTTCCGGATTGATCGAATTCCCGTGTTACGCTGAGTATACAAAGTGTTTCACTTTTGTTTCGCTTCAGTGAGATACTATACTACAATTCTTCTATTTCTGATGTACACTGCACTTACCAATATGGGTGATATCTTGATGCAGGAAATATTAAACGTTTTCCTCTCACACTTAATCGCCTGTTAAGGTTTTGAATCCACTAAAGTTGTCTTCCAGTAATTTTAACAATCGGTTTTTCGGGTTTCATTGGAGTCACCCGCGATGAATACAAAGAAATTTAGTAACTCGATGAAGAAAAAACAATTCAGTCTTCGCGAGAGAAGAAAAATATTCAGGTCGATTATGGATTGGAATATTCAAAACAAACTGAATACCGGTAGAACTGGACACTGTTTTCTACCGGTTTGTAAACAAACTGCATTTGTGAACAGATCTGGCAATGTAAATTTATCGCCTTTTATTCTCTCGCTTCGCTATTGTGACGTCAAACTTGCTGTCGGATTCGTGCAACGCAAGAATGAAAGAGACAATATATTAACGTTGCCAGATCTGTTTTTTACATGGGTGCCGGATCACAGATCGAAAATTGATCAGCAACAATAAATGCAACAACAACAACAACAAAAAGGTCAACACCATCGGCAATCCACATAATCTACTACCACATGATCGAGACCTACTTGCGGCAGCAAAGCATCGTTTCCACCCATGGGACGAGTTATTTTTCTCCATATCGTTTCTATATCATGGGAAAAGCTAGGAGAAATGGACATACCGTATAGTTGAAAAAAGTTGTGAAGTTGTATAAAAACCTCCCTTTATACAAATTTATGTTCTTTTGCTCTTGATTTCTACGTATAAAGAAAGACGACCTGTGGAAAAAGTGATGAAAATATATAACTCTTCTTTTGGGTAAGAAGCGTTCACCGTGCTGATCAATTTTCCATCTGTGATCCGGCACCCATGTAAAAAACAGATCTGGCAACGTTAATATATTGTCTCTTTCATTCTTGCGTTGCACGAATCCGACAGCAAGTTTGACGTCACAATAGCGAAGCGAGAGAATAAAAGACGATAAATTTACATTGCCAGACCTGTTCACAAATGCAGTTTGTTTACAAACCGGTAGAAAACAGTGTCCAGTTCTACCGGTATTCAGTTTGTTTTGAATATTCCAATCCATAATCGACCTGAATATTTTTCTTCTCTCGCGAAGACTGAATTGTTTTTTCTTCATCGAGTTACTAAATTTCTTTGTATTCATCGCGGGTGACTCCAATAAAACCCGAAAAACCGATTGTTAAAATTACTGGAAGACAACTTTAGTGGATTCAAAACCTTAACAGGCGATTAAGTGTGAGAGGAAAACGTTTAATATTTCCTGCATCAAGATATCACCCATATTGGTAAGTGCAGTGTACATCAGAAATAGAAGAATTGTAGTATAGTATCTCACTGAAGCGAAACAAAAGTGAAACACTTTGTATACTCAGCGTAACACGGGAATTCGATCAATCCGGAAGCTTTTATCATAGACTAACTCTAAGACCAGTAGGTCCCATGCAAAAACGAATTTTTTCTTGGCTCAGTCAGTACTAGAACATCGTCCCAAGCTCGGTCCCAAGCTCAATAATGCACCCCTTATAATGAACTCACATGAACACACTCTCAAATACTCTGTCAAAATAACACAGCAAATCAAAACAAAGGCGCAAATATGTATAACAAGGTGCTGGCTTCAAGGTGTAATTCGGACCAAGGGGTTCTACAACAGTGAACCAATTTCAAATCGCTAGTTACATATTGATTGTTGCTTTTATGTTCGCGTAGGGAACATTTGCAACCGAAGATTCCTGGAAGCAGTTTTTATTATGTAAAATCGCTAGTTCTCGTAAATCTATCTTCGGATTGTTGCTGGGGAGTGCTTACGAGTAAGATGGACGGAGGTGTTTGATTTGGTTTAAAAACTCGCATCGTTCCCCGATAAATAGCCCTATCCAAGTTTTACGCAGTGTCCAAGTTGATTGGTGTGGTGAAAAACAAAGTTAAATACCTCCCTAATAAACATGTACCATTCAGGAACGATATTACAGATGGTGTGACCATACCACTTATAGTTGGGATGATACCCCGAATTGGTGGTTAGGCACTTCTTATGGTTGTTGTTTATGCGGGCTGTAATTTATAAAACTTGAGGATGTGAAATGCTTCTACCGTGTTTCGTGAGATAAAAAAAATAACCTGTCGATCTGCCAAGTTTTGGTAAACCTACTGCTTGGTATTGTTTCAAATTGTAATATTCCGCCCACCATATCACAAAATATTGTGATTAGTTGAACGGATTGGAGATAAGGAAAGCAGTAGGTGTAGGACCAAGTATCCCCCGGTTGGTACTAAATTAATGAGCGAGGGAATGAATAGAATCAACATCAGTTACTAATGCTATGATGGGCCACCAATCGGAGGAGCGGCCCAACTCTATTTGCAGGATAACTATTACCTACACAGGCAGAAAAAGCGATCACCAGTATATACGAGTTTACGGTGAATAGGTTATGCCGGACTACTCGGGGTGCGGTGCAACTGGCGTTCGATGTTCTGTTGCTTATTGGAACGGATCCATGCTTTTGGCGGATAGTACTAGTGCTAGTGGCGGATAGTGCTAGTGCATGCTCATGCTCATATTCTCATCCATAATCGACCTAAAATGGATTAAAAATTGCAAGAACAAGAGATTTCCGAACTGCCTTCAGATGTGGGTATTTTCTTTTGTTGAGTTCTGTTGTTTTATGTTATCTTTTAATGTGTATTTTTTTTTCATTTGTTTGTAGGTTCTGCTCCTGATTTTTTAACGCTGGAATTTTCGAAGCTGCCTGGCAGCTTCACTGGTTTGCCAATGGAATCATTTGGCCTTCAAAGCAAACATTGATGAACGTTAGCTTTTCGTTTTAGCGTAGCAGCAAGTATAGCGTGGTTCCCGTTCGAATCAGTGTTGGTACTAACATATGGTGGCTGCATGCCTACGACGATTTTTTCTCCCGACAAGTAGCGGAGTCGGATGGTTACTGTAAATAAATGTTGAATTAATTTTCTAAGACATGAGTAAATTTTTGAACTTCACCTGTGTTCTGGCAGATTCATTCTAAAAGCCTTACGATTCCTCTTTTTTCTTGCTCGTCTATTGTTATTAGCAATTTTATTCTGCAAACGCACTTCTCGCAAAAAAAAACTTTGTATTAACGTGTTAAATATAACGTCGAGTAATTTTTCGAAATATTTTTTACATACAGCGTGATCAAATGAGTAATAATCAATATACATCATCAACCGTTTCTTAACAAACCTTCTGTTCTCGAATACAAACTTTTGAAATTTGAGCTTATAAGCACTGTAAGCTAATAATCCAATATTGTGTAATGTGTCGTTTGGGATTGTGACCTTACGCTGCAACAGTGTTGCGCTCTCAATCTACAAAAATCATAGTCATCGTTTCTCGTGTACTCGTCTGAATTTTCAGCTATTAGTTTCGAACGGCATTTTTTGTGAGGAATTTTGTTTACTGCTGCTCCTAAAATATATATCAATGCGTTTAGTTCCTTTTTTGGGACTTCAAAAACATCTTCCGGTAGAAATTTTTCAAAAGTATAATCTTGCTCCGAGGCGTTTGTATTGGACATGGGAGAGGCGTCATCAATATCTTGCTCACTGAGAAGAAGCTTCGTATGGTCCATTTCGCAGTTTCGTCCGTCGTCGAAATTCTGATGTGCCGCAAATATCATCGCATATTTAAATGCACTTCCGAATTGGAAAGCATTAGGCGCGTCGTTAAATCCACACCTCCGCCGTATTTCCGCGAAAAAAATGTCCAAGCAGTCCTGAGATAGAGGGTTTGTACATAGAAAATTACATCCAAACTCGGTCTGTAGTTTGGTCCAAAGCCATTTGAGTGCATTAATGTTTGCTATGAAGCCGTTAATATACGGAGGACGCCGTTGTGTAGAAATGTGTTTCAATGATTCTTTCTCCGCCTGTAATAAATTAGTCTTCAAAACTAGATGTATCGTTTAAAAAGATCATTGCCTTACGCTGCTATAGTCATTACATGTCCTAACCGTATAGAACATTTCCTGCAAAAAAATTACCATTTTATCTAAGAAGATGAAATAATCCGTTTTATTTGTGATAGGAGTCCTATATGGCTGTGAGGGAAGATTCGATATAGATTCGATAAAGATTCATGATAGATTTGAATGGATCTACTTTTATACATTTAGGTAACATGCTCACCTTTCCTATAGATGTAGAGTACTTCTCTTTGGAGTTGAATACATCAAATGATTTGTCGTGCAATTCAAGACACTCCGCTGATTTCAAGGCGTTAACTGGTAGCTCACCGGTGCCGACGTAGTGACGCATGGCAATTGCGCAAGTCTCACTGAGAGTTCTTACAGCTAATGCAACGTTCATGGCTGCAAAGGGCGACAGATCCACGCATTTCTTAACCAACTTCGGCGCTAGTCTTAAAGGTGATGCAACATCAACTTCATATAGCTGCTGAATGTGGCTGTATGAGGCAATGTCAGCTCCATTGAATGCCGCGTTGTACTTGAAAATAGCGTTTCTTGCGTTCTTAGTGAGATGCGGGGAATCGTACATGAAGGCCACTTCTTCGTTATCGATACTGATTATGGGGGTTTCCTTAGTTAATCCTGCTTCACGTACCATCTTAGTGTTTGTACTGCATTGATCCATCGTAACGACAACTGGATACAATCCACAGTCACGCACAGCGCGAACACTGTCAGTTATAAATCTGAACAGAGTGTTACTGTCCAAACCGTTGTTAGTCAGAAGATAGCCAATGGGCTAGATTGATTGAACCAATCAACTTTAGAATAAAATATTACATTAATGGAGCACTGTAATTACCTGCTTGAAATTGCGATAGATTCCTGATACCATAACAGTGACCGCTTCCGTAGCTAGTTGAGAAGTCCGATTTTTCTCAATTTTTTTATTTTCTCCATCATCCGGAAATCCATGGAAAACGTCTGCTTTGGCACAGTATGACAGTTCTGACTTTACAGACATTCCGTCACAAGAAATTACAACAACTCTGTCTTTTTCTGCCTTTAAAAAACTTTACTTTTCTTTTTATAGCTCGTAGTAGAGCATCGCTCAGTCCTGGCTTTATACGGATATGTTTGTTGTAGCAGTACACCGTGTTTTTGTGGGGTAGCACTATTTTGTTCGTGCTCCTCATATACCGGTAAGTTCGAGGGCCGCTCAAATAAACACTGGAAGTAAATTTCATCGATTCAGGATGGTATCTACGAGCATGAGGTTTCCTGGAGCTGTTCCTCAGCGTGTCATAAATTACTGGGTTTTTCTTAGCCTCCTCACCCAATGACTCGTTCAGTGATTTTGATTTTCGCAAATCTTTTAAATCTCTCTGAAGTTTCAACAGCTTTTGTTTCATTTTATTGTTAGACACAAAACGACGTTTGCTTGATTGTCTCAAAACAACCAGACTACGTCTTAGTGCACTATTTTTTCTCTTAAGAATTGCGTTCTTTATGCGTTCTACCTTCAAAAAAGCATCGGAAGCCGAGTTCCTTGCAATTGACATGAAATTAGAGTATTCGACTGAGTTGATATCACTTGGGATGTAAATTTTTAATCCCTGACTTGGGCCTGCTGGTTCTGGAAGCATATTTACAACCGACATATCATGGACATCGTTTTCATCCGTTTGAACATCAACCAATTTTAATGTCTCTGAGTGTGAAGTTGTTTCCATCCACTTTTGGAAGTCAACATCATCTTCGAGATACTCGCATTCCATTACGTTATCTGCTGGCAGACTTTTGTTCTCTCTCCCAATCAAGCTACCAGTATTTGATTGCTTATCGGAATCCTGACCGGAACTTTCGTTGGAACCACAAAGAGAATCCACGCATGGAACAGCATTAGGTAGTAGCCTATAAAGTATATAAAAGCATTTTTGTGATTGACGATACTGCGATGATTTTTTTTTCGCACCCGAGTTCTTTCCTGTGGATATCCCGGTAGCTCTCTGTCGGGAAGTGGTCGGAACATAGCTTTTTTTGTTTGAAGGCTTTTGCACCACAACGCTCGAATATTTTTTCTGCTTCTGTTGACCTGCAACATGACACCCACTTACTGCATCTAAATTATAAAAACAGGGTTAATTGCTTTTTTCTCAAATGTTTGCGTAATTAACCTACAAATCATTGTTTTTGGGAAACCCATGGAATGTTTTTCCCAAAGCATTTCCTTGCTGATTTGCGCACCAATAATATTCACATTTTCGTCCCATTTCAACCTTCCACCATAACTTTGTTTACCAACATTGATGACGCAACAGAGAAAACTCTGTCAATGTCCCTATGTCAAAATCGAAACACTAGCGCCACCCTATTAGACATTCCATACTAATTTGAATCGACAGTTCCGTTTATGATCACAAGCGGTCGTTTGAGCCTGGACGTCTGTTCTCTGTGACTGCGCTGCGGAGGAAAAACGCGGCAGTCTGCAAAATCCTTAAAATGCCAACTAAACTAAAATGCAGTCAAAGGCCGTTTTCGTTTTTGATTCAGTTCCATCGTGGATCAGGTATCAATATCGGGTTGGGTTGTTGTATGTTAAACGTTGGTATTTATATACTTATTTGTAGCTCGGGTTTTAGTATCAGGTTAAGGATTGCAATGATAATTAGCTCGGGTATCAGCTGTTGGAACTCTGTTGGAGCTGTTCAACTCTAGGTTCCAAAACGAATAAGGTAAAAGTTAAAAGCATTCTCCTTGCGGTTCTTTATTGAAAATTTAGTGATTTAACTGTACTGCACAAACCTACACACCAAATTTGTTTTTTTCATTCCAGCAAAATGATTCGCTGGTTGTTAACCAGCAATTCTCCTTTTTGCTGAAATTCAGCAATTGATTTCACCAATAACTAAAAAACTGCAAATGTCAAATTTTTTACTGAAATCCCAGTAACCGTGTGAACCTGTCAAATATATTTCACAAAAAACCGGAAAAAAAACTGACGATTTGGCAAAATGATTGACACATTTCCTCTATCGTTCGCATTCGATGGCCTATTGGTACTTATATAGCGTTTACTTTACGACAACTTCATTCATACCTACTATTGCTATATTGTTTTCAGATAAGTTTGGATTTCACGCAAATGTATCCAGCAGCTATCGAAAGTACGCAAAACTGGGGTCTTTTGCAAAATAAGATTCTTACCAAGTTCAAACACTTGCACCCAACTGTTAACAATCGTAAGAAATATTTCATTAATAATAGTGTTTAGTTTAACTTTGCCTCGTTTTTTCAGAATTTATTCGATCGTTGCTTATCATCAAAGACAAAAGTCCAACCCGTGGAGCAAAACGGACCAATAAAGGTTTTCAAAAAATAAACAACCTTTTGGAAGGAATTGTCGAGTGGATAAATGTACTCTATTTAAAAAACGTTAAAATAATCATTAATACCACTTTCAACTGATTCTAGCCCGAGGATGATATCAATGAGTTCGTCGTGGGTTATCGAAGCACCAAAAATCCGGTCATGATCATCAAAGCACAGATTTACGCTGAGGGTCATTGTTACATTAGCATCGCAAAACGATTTTTTCCGTATGGTCCGAAATTGAGCAAGCTTTTACTACGTTGATTAAACACTATTTTTTTAACATCAAGTTTGAACAATGCCACGCGAATTTTCTCTTTTTTTTACGGGAGCTATTTTCAACGTGACGAAACCATCAAATACCGTAACCGTTATCGTTCAATTGAAGTAAACTGGTAATGTTTTTTTTAACTGTTTAACTTTTATTTGTTTTTGGATTTGCATTTTACCTTCATATGAGCAATATAAAATAAAAATTTATTCGATGGATCGGTAGGTACCTGAAGGTAATCTGCTCAGATATGTATTGCAGAGTGTAAATGTAAGTAAAGTTCGAATAACATAATTATCTTTAATGCATTAATCAATATTTACATGTCCGAAGAAGTTGCCTCAGTATTGCCTTTATTTATTTATTTATTTTTATTTAATATTTTGTTATTAAACATTGCGCTGATATTTCAGCAGTGCCAAAAAATTGCTGACAAAGCAGCAAATTACGGGGATTGTGGATTTGCTGATCGTTCAGCAAATTAAAAGCAAATGTGCTGAAATTACAGTAAAGTGCTGTCAGTTTTATGAAATTCATTTTTGCTGGTATAACAGTAACATTTATTTTGCTGGATAGATTGCTGGTTTTACAGCTCGGCAAAATCCAGCAAAATTTTGCTGATTCTCAGCGAAAAAAAATGAGTGTGTAGCGCATTACTTCCAGCGAAGGTTCAACGTGTAGAACGGGAGATATATTTATTGTCGCTAGTTGAAATTTTCAGTTTTGAACTGCAAGCTAAAAACTTTGTTCAATACTTTGTATTAATAAGGAACAAACAGGTTTAGGCTATTGACGTGAGAAATTCTCGGACAAAAAATGGAAATTCAGAACAATAACTTTATACAAGTAGAAGTTGAAGTGTTGAAAAATATTTTCATTTTCTTGCTTGTAACCTCACTTTTGTTGGAAATCATTGATTTTTAGTCAATCCATTCTACCTCATATATTAGTTTAAATCCTATTGTATACGAAGATCATACTCAAATCTCTTATCATTTCCTCAAAGCTGTAGCATACGATATCTAATATAATAATGGTTTCTCACTTACCGTTCTATATCCTTAGGAAATTGATATAGTGCAGATGTGTCGAGCTTATTATTTTTGCATATATAGCAAGTCTTCCCCATTATGAAACCTAAAAAATAAAAATTTTAAGCAGAATCTTCCTACATATAAAAATAAAACGTTGTGCGACAAATTTCATTTTTCTTTAATTTTTTCGTCTGTGTCTCGACGAGTTTTAAGATAAAAATATTCGTTATTTTGAACCTGCAGGAATCTGAGCATGAGCATGAGCATGATTGACCGCCCACGGATGCAATTCCGTTATTGCTAGATCAGCTGTATTTACACAAAGAACCAACAGATGATGTTTTGGACTAACATACATCTTCAAAGTGTAAAAACTGGTGACCCAGCAATACCGGCGCCGGCCGTGTCCGAATGCTAGTCAAGTAGGGAATGGGAAGGAACGTGTTGACATGATGCTCGCTTTGAAGGAAGCCGAGAAATCCTCTGCACTTCCACGAGAAATCACTGGGATGTTGGATAGTTGGGGAAAGGTTAGCAGCAGGGCTCGTTTTGGTTAACGGTACGCTGCAGTGATCCTCATAGCAAGAGATATGCAGAATCAGCCTTTTTTAAGCCAATCGTGCAGCGAGAGCTGTCAAATCTGAGCAAATCGTGAAAATTTTGCACTGTGGCAAGTGTTATCAGCCTCTGTGAAGAAAATAAACACCGCTGCCAAACAGTTCATCAAATTTCCACACATCTCCCGCCACGAGGATCACTAGTACGATGAAAGTATGCACTCCCGTTTCACCCCTCACAACCCCCGAGCACAACTATACGCCATCCTCCCCTCGCACACGGAAATGCCACCCAACTCCCGCCAAAAAGTGGATCAACTCAATTTTGAGTTGATCCACCCCCAACGAAAACCGAGCAACACCCTCGCGTGAGAAAAAGAGACAGCACACAACTGCACCCAAAAACTGAGCAAAATGAAACGGGAGTGTGTAGCACTATCCGCCAAAAGCAATGGACCACTCCGATGTGGCTGAATAAAGACAAGAGACAAGTACAATGAAAAACAAAACAAAATAGATCAAATAAAACAGGATACTATATATTGTCTTCAAAATATGGTAGAAATAAACTATTTGTCGCTTCGCAAACCAGCTCTCCTCGATGTCCTAGATGGCCAAGTCCTGTTGGACTCGCAGCTGCTGTCGTCGTCACTTGTTCACATCAAGACGGCCGTCGCCGACATTTTTGAAACCTTCCGGTAGCAACACGATATCTGCGTCTAATACACTTTTCTTGCACCGACTAATTTACAATGTAAAGGCCAGTATCGACCCAAAAAGCAGAGAGGCTACGGAATGTTATTCAATATTACCAAGCGGAAATTTGACAATTGAGCCCGCACACCGAATCAAAATTCACCTCGGCACAGTTGTGGTATTTTCCTAGAAAATCCAGTCCACTCTATTTCAGCAAATTATCAATAAGAAAATTAAACCCGCTTATGACCTCTAATTTACACGGTTACTCCTTTGCCGAGTCTCTTGTGATATCACTAGAAACCTTTTGAGACGGAAAATCCAAAAACTTCACATTATTACTGTTGTGCCCGACGAATGAATAGCACTTTTCCAAACGCCTTTACCCGTTCATTCCGTCTCTTTTCAATAATTAATTCTGGAGATTTTGGTAAATAGGCCAAATATTTAAAGCACTGAAATGAAAACATTAAAATATAAAAAAAGACTTACTTTGAACATTACACAGTCCGACCGAAAACTGTCCTAGCTCGGGCATATGGCGTAAGATCTCCTCGGTCACCAGATGGACACCGCGGTGCTGCGGTCGAAGATTGATTTTCCGCTGGAACCAAGCCGAGCCAATCTGTATGCCACGGTGATTGGACGAAGCCATGTTGCGACTCTTCTCATACGAGTCAGGCGGATGTGGATGGTGCTGATGACTGGTGGCCGAACCTCCACCTCCGCCTCCGCTTTTGCGCTCTCGTTCAATTGCGCCTGCCGTACCTCCCGCTGTTCGACCTCCGACAGACATTGACAGCAGTAGCGAGGAGGAAGAATCGTCAGTGACCGAAGAAGGAGGACTTCTCCGTCGAGCGTGGTAATCCGTTTTGCTGCTTCGCCGGCTAGCACTGGCACTCCCACCGCCTCCGCCACCTACGTTTCCGCTACTTTTTGTCGGTATCTGACTGCGGGAACGTCGACGTCCTCCTCCCCCTCCTCCTCCTCCCGCTTCAGCTCCTGTTTTTGATGTTGATGGTCCTGCTGATCCTACCCCTCCTGTTGCTGTCGGTGGAACCTTGCTGCTGTTGTTGGTCGACGTCGTGGCGAGATTTTTATTCCCAGGTTCACTCAAAATGCGATTACTTGGTTCCAGTCGCCGCTGTGTTTATTTACTTTTTATAATCACCAGTTTTCAACCTTTATTTTTTTATCACGAATTTTTTGCTAGAACTTCAAGAAGGCAAATTTACACAATCGATTCTGTGGTTACACTTGATTTGCAAATACCTTCCTCTAACACAGATTTGCTTCCTCGACTTTCTTCTAACAGTTGTTGCAATAGGACACTTAATAATATTAACAAAAAGGTGCACTTCTCTCCTAAGAAATAACTCTAGCAAAAGATTCTAGGAAGCAAGGACAATTAAATTCAATCACAGACAGACGTTTAAGCTAGAACAAAATTAATCGATAACTTTGTGTAAATTTTCAAATCGCTAGCAAACGCTAGCGTTAGCAATTGCTGCTTCACTAACGCCACGTAGTTCACTTAGTCGAGATGCCCACTGATGTGGTGAAGTTACGGCATCTGCTAGCATGTCAAAATATCACTCCATCGTTCGCCACAAAGCACCCGATATTGATACGATGTTTTAACGTGCAATTAGATGCCCCATAGCGGCTACAAAACTAACAGATTTGCGTTTTGCTAGTTGCTCATTGTCATTTGGCGATTTCTTTTAAATTGACGGTTACGAAATTTTACACACGCTGAAATTCAAGCTTGAATGGCTGTGATTCAATCATGATCTTCAGGCGACTTGGCCTGCAAACATATCGACATGGAGTTTTCATAAGGGTCAATGTCGCAAACGTAAACAATGACTTCTTCCGTAAATTTCTTGAAAATACAAACTTGCTCAAGTGAATTTCCACTTCTATTGTAGAGGGGAACTCCTCTTCTGTATAATCATCGTTGTAATTCACTATGATTAAGTCAGTATTTTCGAGAAATATGCGGAAGAAGCCATTGTTTACGTTTGCGACATTGGCCCTTATGAAAACTCAATGTCGATATTGCTTTTTTCGTGTTATGACAAAAAATTCTCTGATCCGCAATTTACACAAAAACTAACGTAACCCGAATTTTCGAAGGGATGAAGATTTTTCTTTACTTCTGCACACAGCACAAACCGATAGAAAGGATCGAATACAAGGTTCACTGAAGGTATTTTATTCACTGCCTGTATGTGTATGAGCCCTCTGATCAATCGAAGAAAACTCAAATTTTTCCTTCCTTCCCAACTCACTTAGCACTAAATTGCATTTGAGATTCACGCTAGCCAGGATCAGGGAAAGGGTTTTTCATCTGAGAAAATTCCGTCACCTCAGCACTTTAGCGGTTCTAGCTGACGTATTTTTCCTCTTCTCAACTTCGAAAGCTGCTCCTTTCTAACACAAGAAGCCTTCTATGTTGGCTCTTTCTCTGACCTCGCGCTCCTGTTCGATAGTGCCTTTTTCATACAACAGAGATTCAGGTGGAACAGCAAGAAGAATAAGCACAAGATACCGAAAGGGCCGCGTTGGAAAATTGGGTATCAGGAGTCCAACATTTTTCCTCTGCTTTTCTTTCTTCTGCTAGTGCTAGTGGGTCCTTGGGCTCAGTCCGACACTTTACCGATCTCGTCCTACCAGCAAATCATTGGCGTGTTTGAAAATCTATAATCCTCCTAGCGCTGTTCTGGATGTGTTGTCCCCGTCCACGGCTGGTTATCGAAAAAATACGCCTTCTGTTATCGATCGCTCACCAAATATTCTACGGTTTTCCAACCCACACGGCACTTCGTATTTTCTTCGTTCTTAGGTTCTTTTCACTGTGAGGGCATTTAATATTTTCACTTTTCAGAGCTCACAAGCGCAAATAAATGATGGCCTCAAAATTCGACCGACGACGACGGCGACGACACAAGAGGAGCAGCACAGCTTTGTCGTGTTTTATGTAATTTTTCTCTCACACTCCACAATCTTGATGTGAGCCAAGCATCAACCCTACAACCACCAGACGCGATTCCACAGATTCTACTCCCGAAAAGTTATGACACACTACTCGTTATTTTGAACCTGCAGGAATCTTCATAAAAAGGAAATAATTGCAGAAAGTTGGAAGTTTACCACCTACAGCGATAATGCAATATTATAAACATTTTATTCAATATTATAAGCTAGGTTATTGCCCCGGGTGCTGAGGTCAAAAAAATCACCAAAATATACATAAATCGGAAGATTTATTCGTTGTAGATATCGCTGCTGAAATTACCTGTGACCAGTGTAGTTGTTAAATAAAATCAAAAACCACTAATTTTGAAAACTAACATTAATCTTCACCACCTGTTGTCTGAATTGCCTAAAATGGCTGACTCGCTTTAGACAAATGCACAGTGTTGGCAACAAACTTAAAGGCAGTGATGCTGAATTTGGCTAGTACCATAGACTAACTCTAAGACCAGTAGGTCCCATACAAAAACGATTTTTTTCTTGGCTCAGTCAGTACTAGAACATCGTCCCAAGCTCGGTCCCAAGCTCAATAATGCACCCCTTATAATGAACTCACATGAACACACTCTCAAATACTCTGTCAAAATAACACAGCAAATCAAAACAAAGGCGCAAATATGTATAACAAGGTTCTGGCTTCAAGGTGTAATTCGGACCAAGGGGTTCTACAACAGTGAACCAATTTCAAATCGCTAGTTACATATTGATTGTTGCTAGTACTGCCCTGGTACTGATATTCTAGTATATATGGAACTTGATACACTGAAAATTTTGACCAGGTGCGTCATGCATAAATCGTCCGTCCGATGTCCGTAATTAGTCCGTGATTAAACCTCAGTGCAACTTATTGACAATAATGAGTTGTTATTATTAATGCCAACCACCAACTCAAGTCGAATTGTGGACTTGATAATAGAAACCTATCTGGAAGTTGTGTCCTTCCTTCTCGCAGGATAACTTTTCTTCGACAGAAACCACAATATCACAATAATCACAATATCGTAGTGAATAATCCTTCAAGCAATCCTAGTATTGCAACGATGTATAATAGAACCCTTATTAACAGGAGGCAACTAGATGAGGCATCTCTGTAACAAGCATAAATACTCATCTGGAAATAAATCTGGAGTCTATTAGGAGGAATTGTCTAAAAACATTTCAAATATTAATCACAAAGTGGCGTTTCGGTCGAGTCACTGGAGTTGATCCCGGCAAAGATGGACTCATCCGAGTCGTTAACATCCGCACCAAGGACGGCATCTTCAAGAGGGTAATAGCATAGACTAACTCTAAGACCAGTAGGTCCCATACAAAAATGATTTTTTTCTTGGCTCAGTCAGTACTAGAACATCGTCCCAAGCTCGGTCCCAAGCTCAATAATGCACCCCTTATAATGAACTCACATGAACACACTCTCAAATACTCTGTCAAAATAACACAGCAAATCAAAACAAAGGCGCAAATATTATAACAAGGTGCTGGCTTCAAGGTGTAATTCGGACCAAGGGGTTCTACAACAGTGAACCAATTTCAAATCGCTAGTTGCATATTGATTGTTGGTAATAGCGCGCATTTGTGTTCTGCCTATACCCAACAACCGATGCAGTATAGTTACAGACATCCCAGGAGCCCAGAAAGCTCACCACAACCATCAATATCGAGAAATCCATTCCTTCTGAGGCGTCCACATCCACATATCGAGGTTTATCGAGTTTCAGCCTTTTTTCCGAGAAACTATTGAGGAGATAAAGTCATCAAAAGCAGCAGCGCTGAAATTATTGAGTCCGTTGTAATATTATTATTACTTTGTTTTGACAAGACAACAATGTTGCCGAAGTTGAAAAAAAAAATCATTTGAAAGCAGTGTTGCTGTTTTTCTAGTACTTCTCTGATAATAATATTCTAGTATACATGGAACTTGATACACTGAAAATGTTGACCAGGTGCGTCAAAAATAAATCGTCCGTCCGATGTCCGTAATTAGTCCGTGGTTGTACCATAGACTAACTCTAAGACCAGTAGGTCCCATACAAAAACGATTTTTTTCTTGGCTCAGTCAGTACTAGAACATCGTCCCAAGCTCGGTCCCAAGCTCAATAATGCACCCCTTATAATGAACTCACATGAACACACTCTCAAATACTCTGTCAAAATAACACAGCAAATCAAAACAAAGGCGCAAATATGTATAACAAGGTGCTGGCTTCAAGGTGTAATTCGGACCAAGGGGTTCTACAACAGTGAACCAATTTCAAATCGCTAGTTACATATTGATTGTTGGTTGTACTCCTTTAGTCTAGTACGTGTTTTTTGGTACTGGATTAAGGTATTTGACAGTTCGTACAGCGGTCAGCGTTGTATGTCTGTCATAAGTATAATCGTCGTGTAGGGGAAACTTTCCTCTACATGATGATGGTATTGGTTTGCGGGGGTGGCCTACGTTTTGCGAGGAAATCGGCTCAGAAATGTTTGTTTACAAATGTTGATAGGCCCTTTTCTATTGGTGATCCAGAATTGTTATGTTATATATTCTCCGTGCGTGGAGTAACAAGTATGATTTAGAATGAGATGTTCGCTCATCACCATGAGGCACCAAGAGTGCGCATTAATGTTTTTTGCTAGATATGAAGAGAAAGTATGGAAATTTCAGTCAGTGTACGGCAGGTAGGAAATCAAACAGATGTTTGAAAGCTGAGCGAAAGAGCATGTGTCCAGTGGTACTCGAACCATGGACGTCAATCTTTGCCTAAGATCCCACTGCGGGGTAGGTTGTAGCACGGAACAAGTCCGCCACTTCAACAGGCAAAAATTGACGTATGGAAAGCGCTCATGTACCACTGATGGCTTGTGATAGTTATTCTAGCGATATATTGTGTGCACTCTTTTTTGGATGCGCACATGGGAGAGGAACTCTCTCCTTTTTTGGGTTTGTTTTGATTCGCTACGACTTCGATGAATCTGGGTTTGGTTTTGGCTTAAATGCCAACAGGTTCAAAGAATCGAGCAATTAACCTACCAATTAATGTGACGATTGGCTCATGTTGCGATTAATGACTGGGTTTAATCACCGTGAACATCTACTATTTTGTTTTTTGTTGCGTTCATGTTGCGATTGTCGAAAGCTTGCCTCGCCCTCACCTTCTGGAAAGGGAAGTAAACGTTCAAATTCACCTATCCAATGAATGTATTGTTGAAAGTAACATGTTTCGAATTTGATTTAAAAATTGTTGTTTTCGCTCGAAGCATGCTTTCTTTTTACTTCAAATAATTTTTATGCTTCAAGTTGAACTGCGATATTTTTAATTTATATCGACGAAATTTATATCCGTGCGTCTGAGGTGCCTACAAATGGTATGGAGCAATTAATGAAAATTATGGCCTCAGGAAGCTGCAAAAAATAACCAGTGAGTGTAATTATTTCATTTATTCAAGTGCCTTCTTTTATTTTTCTTGCTCGAAATTTTAGACATTCCTCCATTGATGAGTGTGAAGAAATCATCAATGTCAAATTCAAGGTGTTGAAGGAACACATTCGCTCGGTACACAAAATTACAACCATACCGCTGCATTGTCCCCAGTGTACATAACAAACACTGATGGCTGGCCCACAATTGATACGTTGCGGATGCGTTTGCGTGAAATTGACAGTTTTCCCATAGGTTTTCTGTCAAATTTACGTCAACGCATCCGCAACGTATCAATTGTGGGTGACTCTTGAGTGTTCTAAGGTTCTAATGTACTCGAGAATGTAATCAAATACATACACGCGGGGAATTTTTTTTTAATATCAATGATATTCTGTATTAAAAACTAGAAGGGACAGCCCAATGGGGTTGTACGCAAAGTTGACGTAGGACTACGTAGTGACATTGCAATGTAAGTGCTGTTTTAATGGGAGGTTGGATCGGCATAGATAAGTAAGTTTATTAGAAAATTTTACAATTTGCTCTTTAGAAATCATTTGGCAGGGTTCAAATGTTGGTGTGATGAAAGGGCAACGGCTGTGCTGGCAGTGGTGATTATGTTGATATGATTGACCAGCTGGAGACCATTATCCTTATTGCGTTATAGATTGTTGAAAGTCTGTATGGGAATTCAAAGTCAATTATTAATGATATTTGTTTTTTGACCGTGGCAAAAATCTCCAGCTGATTCTTCCAATATTTCGTGACGGTCGCAATTTGTAAAATTTCTATTTAGTATGCTGTTCTTGCCATAAGCTTGCGCTTCGGAATAATATTGAGACCGTTTTAATTTCCGAGTTGTGTTTAAAATTGTACACAAGATTTAAAGTATGCGACGAAGGGAAAACTGAAACTATTTCGGTCACCGCTGGCTGCCAATTGACAAAAATGTCGATACCGTTAGATAAATTCCAATCAAACAAACTCTTTAGCTGTGTGTGTGTGTGTGTGTGTGTGTGTGTGTGTGTGTGTGTGTGTGTGTGTGTGTGTGTGTGTGTGTGTGTGTGTGCAATCTAACACTCATTGGCCGGCAACGGTATTATGGAAGAAATCTGTTTACAACAATCGCTCAAGTGGCCATTGGAAGCAGCTTTAATCCGAGAGCTAGAAAGTGATAGCTCTACTGCAGATCCAGCAACCCATTTCAGAATGTCTGGAGAGTCACGCCCATTCCCAGGTTACTTTCACATACAATAAGCCCCGCATGTAAACATTACCGATATCATTTGGATAAGGGCACTGCAACACACTTCCAGATTTGGAAATCTTTAATTTCCAAACCAGGCACGTATTTGGTATTATTTAAAAATAAAGTTGACGTTGTATAGTTCTAGTCAGATACATTTCACCAATTGCCGCTTCCTTCGTTACACTCTCTTGTTCATTCGTAAACATAAAATTTCTCGTCGTTGCCTCGTAATTAATTTCATGCACTCCCGCTAAAATAAGCGCAAAAAGTAACGTGGCCAAACCGCCCGATATATATGTTACCTGCATAAGAAAACTCTGTACACTACATGGTGAACGCATCTGAAATTATGTGGCAGCCTTTCCCGCACGCATGCGCATTGTCTTCGTTTGCTGCTTCTGATAAGCAAATGGCCGTTTTCTACACGCACTGGTCTTCTTTTTTGCACTCCACACTCTACCAATAATCAAATGCCCGCTACGAGGCCACTCTATATCGAACTTCAAAACTGCTAATAATCATCGATTCACTCGCGACAAAGCTCAACCATAACTACCACTAATAAGCAAAACCAAGCTGATGTAACTCCTCTTCCGGGTGCGGGGCGCAGCACAAAAAACCACAAAATGTGGAAATACTACCGACACTCACACATTTCAGGTGGGAATCGATTGTATTCACTACAGGTTTCCCAAAGCACGCGGATATTTTATGATTTCACTCTTTAGCTGGGAAAATCATATTGTCCTAAAAAGGACGGATTTTCAATGATCTACTAATCACTGGTAACTGGTCATGCTAATGTTGCTAGTTAATGCATTTTCTGCACACATTAGCGATGATGATGGTGGCTGGCTTATACCGTTCATACCACCCAATGTAGCGCCTTACCGAATGATGTCTACCAACTAGATCAAACACAAGCACCTCGTGGTTGCGCTTACCATCTGACTACAAATTAACCACTCCCAAGTAACAATTTTAGTTTTGTTCCAGCCGTATAGCACTCCTCCCGGCTTTGCTGATAAAACTACATACAAAACTGTTTTGTCTACCAATACCTCCTCTATGCTTCTTTAAAGCCGAAATTTGTACAAAGTGGCCCAGTCTATAGACGATTGTAAAAATAAGTTAATAAAACCTTTATAAGACCATAAAGAGTCCACTTGAGAACCTTCATAAAAGCTATTGGCTGCCATACAAGGTTTCATTCCAGTATATGTAACTTATACAGTTCAATATTCTTTCAAGAATAAGTAAAATTAATTCTAGAATATGTAATATCATTGTCGTTTAATCAATGTTAAACGATAATTTTCGTGCAGGAATTAAATAAGCCTTTAATAATTTCTCTAAATGTTTAAAAATCGCCTCATGCTATTATTTAAAACAGCTTAAATATTTATTTGTCATGACATTGTGAAAACTGTCATGAATATGACGCTCTATCTGAAAACCTGCTATTTTCTTGACGAAAGTAATTTAAGATTTCCTACCTCGAGTTGAAGGGCCTTCTCCAGCGTCCCAACTAGTAGATGGAGACGCATTACCTTCGGCCGCTTTCTTGTTCGCCCGATAACAACGAGCTCTCTCGGCAGCGGTCCAACCTGTTTGTCCACTTGCTTGTCCATCTGCGACGGTTAAAGCTATGCCATGTGTATCCCAGTGAGTCGTAATGTAAATTTGGATGAGCGCAAGAGAAACTTCAAATTAACAAACTCTTTAGATAGGCAAATTATGTTGTTCGTCCTGAAAAGGACGGATTTTGGTTGACGGGGGAAAACATGGTTCCAATTGAACTTGGGCTTTTCACTCGGTCTTCTTGTACAGCAGGACAGCCTGAAAAATACATCACTCTTTGAAATGTTCACACCGGAAAAGTTTCATCAGCTCTGTGTCGTTGCGGATGGCTAGCTGCATGTGACGTGGTATGATTTTGGTCTACGCGTTATCGTGGGTTGGTATTTTCTGCCATCTCGAGCACTTCAGTGGCCAGGTATTCCATCGCCGCAGTGAAGTAGACGGGGGCTCCGGCACCAACGAGCTCGGCGTGGCGCAGTCACCGTTCCCAAGCAGACGGTGAATGCGACTGGTAACAGCAACGTATCACAAATGACTGCTGACCATGCAAGGGCCTTTTTTATATAATGGCATCGGGTATCATTGAATGAAAGGAAGGTGGTAACACAAAGGCTATGCGAAACAAATTTTACAAAAGGGGACGGGCCTCACTAGTTGCGGCAGACACCAGCGAGGAAATGAAATCATCACGCTGTATGGCTTCGGATGTTAAATTCACATCACCTTATGTAAAAGAAAAATGCCCTTTTCAGGGACAAAACCCCCAACCAAAGAGAGTCGAGATATGGACATATATTTCGTTTGTTGGTTATTAAACATGTTTAGCCATTTACTCCGAGACGCGACCTTTAAAGCTATGCCATGTTGAGCCAGTGCGTGGGAATGTAAATATTGATGAACGCAAGAGAAACTTCAAATTAACAAACTCTTTAGATGGGCAAATTATGTTGTTCGTCCTGAAAAGGACGGTTTTTAGTTGACGGGGAGAACATGGTTCCATTTGAACTTGGGCTTTTCACTCGGTCTTCTTGTACAGCAGGACAGCCTGAAAAATACATCACTTTGTGAAATGTTCACACCGAAAAAGTTTCATCAGCTCTGCGTCGGTGTGGATGGCCAGCTACATGTGACGTGGTATGATTTTGGTCGACGCGTTGTCACGGGTTGGTATTTCCTGCCATCTCGAGCACTTCATCGGCCAGGTATTTCACCACCGCAGCGATATAGACGGGGGCTCCAGCACCAACGCACTCGGTGTAGAGACCTTCCATAGCAGACAGTGAATGCGAACGAGTGGTAGCTGCAATCCGGTGACGGTGCGTAGCCGAGCACTGACTCAACATCTTTGAGATCGCTGAAAGACTGAAGGAAAATTTCAACGTGTCTCCCTTAAATATCTTTTTCTGATGCATAGGAGACGTTCCTTACTTAAATATGAAGTCTGTGCTAGCAAAGTACTGTGTATTTGGTAAATTTACTCTGAAAAATCGGCATTATAAGACATCACCTTATATTTGCGTTAATTTCAATAGTTGAATGTTAAAAATCAATAGTTTTTAATATTTAAATCAAAGCGTAGTAAATGTTCCGATCGATTGGTGCAAACATTTTGAAAATCAATCGTGGAATGACTTAGTTATTAACGTTCAAAACCTATATATTTTTCGTGACGCTCAAAATTTTCGCAATTCGAACGTGTACCCCAGTATTGAAAACACAGACGTAGTCCTACGTCAAAACAACAATCAAAATGATCGTTTTGCGGCTAATAATTTTTATTATTGATTACTACTATATATCTTTATTGATTGTGTTGGCGACACTGCAAGAACTGACGTCACGAGATCAGACTGCAAGAACTGACGTCACGAGATCAGACATCGTACCACCCGTTGGCGTAACCATGGAAATAAACAAAACATCGGAGCATCGCAGCAACCAGAAAAAAAAGGAACGTGTGAAAATTTGAGATAGAAGTTAAGCGACGTTTGAGGAGTCAAGTTCAATTAGACCAAGCTGTAGCGATAGAAAATAAAAACTTAAATAGAGTAGTTTAACTTAGAGTGCTTTCTATTGCAAAATAAAAGGAAAAACCAGTGGTTGCCCTAGTGTCACTGTTCTCGTGTGGGAATCAAAAGAGACGCTCCTTTCCCAACGAACCTATTGTCTGGACGCGGACAATACGCTACATTTTGGTCCTTCTCCCACAGGTTAGCAACAGAAATAGCAACATCCGGCCATCAATGACCCGACGTGTGCTACATTTTGGTCCTTCTCCCACAGGTGAGCAACAGAAATAGCAACATCCGGCCATCAACGACCCAACCTGTGCTAGATTTTGGTCCTTCTCCCATAGGTGAGCAACAGAAATAGCAACATCCGGCCATCAACGAACCGACGTGTGCTACATTTTGGTACTTCTCCCACAGGTGAGCAACAGAAATAGCAACATCCGGCCATCAACGACCCGACGTGTGCTACATTTTGGTCCTTCTCCCACAGGTGAGCAACAGAAATAGGAACATCCGGCCATGAACGACCTGACGTGTGCTACATTTTGGTCCTTCTCCCACAGGTGAGCAACAGAAATAGCAACATCCGGCCATCAACGACCCGACGTGTGCTACATTTTGGTCCTTCTCCCACAGGTGAGCAACAGAAATAGCAACATCCGGCCATCAACGACCCGACGTGTGCTACATTTTGGTCCTTCTCCCACAGGTGAGCAACAGAAATAGCAACATCCGGCCATGAACGACCCGACGTGTGCTACATTTTGGTCCTTCTCCCACAGGTGAGCAACAGAAATAGCAACATCCGGCCATCAACGACCCGACGTGTGCTACATTTTGGTCCTTCTCCCACAGGTGAACAACAGAAATAGGAACATCCGGCCATCAACGACCCGACGTGTGCTACATTTTGGTCCTTCTCCCACAGGTGAGCAACAGAAATAGCAACATCCGGCCATGAACGACCCGACGTGTGCTACATTTTGGTCCTTCTCCCACAGGTGAGCAACAGAAATAGCAACATCCGGCCATCAACGACCCGACGTGTGCTACATTTTGGTCCTTCGAATGCCAAAACGACAGTTTATATGGAATCGCAGTTACGCTGCTCCAATAGAGGAAATCTGGGCGCAGTACCGAAACGATTAGACGACTTTCTAGTCGGTCTGCGGTATCAATCAAACATGATCCGAGCTCCAGTCAACAGCAATCCACAAGGTCAATCGAACCTGCAATCCGAAAATGCAGAATCCGTTCCAGCTCCAAATGAAAAACGCACGGAGAGCATATCTGTTGCTGGTTCCCGTGTTTCAAATGGTGCTGCCTGTTTCGATAGGCGTTTAAATAGAAGTCGGACTTCCAAAATCAGCGAAACTGATAGCCAACTCAGAGCTCTGTTGTTGGAAGAGCAGATCGAGGAAGAAGAACTGAGGGCTCCGATTGAACGGGATAGGATCCAAGCAGAAAAGCAACTGCATTACAGATTCAACAAGACCTGGCGTTGAAAACGGAACAGAAAAAAGCGGAATTCCTTAAGCGAAAGCATGAAAGAGAATCGAAGAAGAATGAACTGAAGGCTGGTTCAAGTTACGGCTCCATCGTCTCCTGCAGATCGAGTGCGTGCACCAGTACATCGAGACGTGTTTTTAAGTGGTTGTCTGAGTCTGAAAACTTGAAGACAGATAACACAAACATTGAGCCATCTCACCGATTGACTCGACCATTATTCCCCGAGCCTGAAACAAGCAATCCTGTACGCGAACCTGCTCCTGAGCCGGGAGTGAATGAAATCTTGTCTCAGGCTTTCAAGGCGTTGCAGAATCAAAATATGAAAGACCTACCTTCGTTCTCTGGTGATGTAATGGAGTGGACGATTTTCATGAGCGAATTCAACACGTCCACTGAGGAGTTCAAACTAACCGACCGTGACAACCTGAAGCGGTTGAATAAGGCACTGCAAGGCAAAGCGCGCAAGGCTGTGGAATCGTTGCTTTCATCTCCTGAAAATGTGAAGCAGATCATGAGGATGCTGAAATCAAATTTCGGACGCACGGAATGGGTCGTAGCGAACAGACTGGAAACGCTGAGAAATCTAGAGAGTATCAAAGAGGGAAATATCGAGTCTTTTCGTGCTTTCTACAATGCGGTGATTGGAACCAAGGTTGCGATGCAGAATGTTAAGGCAGAAAATTACCTGATGAACCCGGAACTCATCTCACACCTGGCTGAAAAACTACCTGCACTCAGCAAGCAGATGTGGGTACGACACAAGGCCACCTTGATGAAGGAAGATGTTATCATCGATTTCAACATTTTCGCTCGCTGGTTGGAGGATGAAATGGACAATCAACTCGCAAGCCTCAATCCTGTTTTCAGTGCCAAGAAGCCGAAACAAATTTGCCTCAACGTCAACAGTCGTGAGGATGAAGTAACAGTGAAGTGCTCTCTTTGCTCGTCAAGATCGCACAGCAGCTTGGAAAAATGCGAACAGTTCCGCAAATTATCTATTCTTCAACGACGGTCAGCTGCTAATTCCTGCAAGGTCTGCTACATCTGTCTCAAAGCGGATCACGCAAGAAGAAACTGCAAATCCAAGAAGAAGTGCTCGATCTGTGAGAAAAATCATCACGAACTGGTGCACAATGACGAAGTTCCAACGAACACCACCTCTCGGCGCGCGGATACGCAAGATGGTCAAATGAATGTATGCAACGTGAATGGAAAAAACGTGAACACCCTGCTTCGAGTTGGAAAAGTGAAGATTCGTGGTCCGAACGCTGTCGAAGAAGTCTTTGCCCTTTTTGATGAAGGCTCTTCTCTTTCCATGCTGGATGCTGCTGTAGTGGTAAGGATTGGATTACACGGATCGGTTTCTTCTGTAAACTATCGATGGACAAACGGAATTTCACACAACAAGGAACATTCAATGATGTTATCGTTTCAAATCTCTGGACCGTCGGAACAAGCGAAGTGGTTCAAGACAAACAATATACGCACGGTGAAGAACATCAACTTACCACCGGTGAAATTCGACGTTGAGCGGGTAAAGCTTCTGTACCCGATGCTAGACGAGGCTAAGCTGACTGCTGTCCAAGATGCTCGTCCCTGTATGCTGATAGGTTCAAACAACGCGGGTCTGATTGTACCACTCAAAACGGTGCAATATTCGGTAAACGGCTTACAGTTGACTCGGTGCCATCTGGGTTGGACGATTCACGGAGAAATTGAACCGAAAACTGCTGGACCAAGCGATCATCATGCTGTCCTCTGTTCTGAAGACAACGACATCGAGTTGACGGATTTGGTGAAGCAAATGTACAAGGTGGAAGATTTTAGCATCACCGGTCAGTTCCCGAAGATTGCAGATGAAGATCAACGTGCACTGGACATAATGAATCGTACCATTACAAGACATGGTGAGCGTTTCGAAGTAGGCCAGATCTACAAGTACAACAACTTCGTCTTCCCGGATAGTAGACCCCATGCCCTGCGTCGACTTCAGATCACCGAGAAGAAAATGGATTCCGATCCTGATTTTGCTGAAAAGTACTGCAGCAAGATTCAGGACTATGTCGAGAAGGGATACGCCCGAAAACTGGAACCCGAAGAACTCGCCGAAACGCCGAACACGTGGTATCTGCCTCACTTCAGCGTGGTGACCGATGAAAAGTTTCGTTTGGTTATGGATGCCAAAGCGAAATTGCACGGGTTTTCACTGAACGATCTCCTGCTAAAAGGTCCTGATTTCGTTCCTCCGTTGATTGCGACCTTGATACGTGCTAGGAAGAAGAAGATTGCTTTTGTGGCGGATATCAAAGAGATGTTCCATCAAATCAAGATCCGCAGAATGGACCAGGACTCGCAGCGTTTCTTTTTCCGTGGCATGGATCGCTCTAACCCACCCAGCGTGTATATTATGATGGTGATGATCTTCGGCGCTGTGTCATCTCCTTCAATGGCACAATTTATTAAGAATTTCAATGCAAAGGAACTGGAAGATGAATATCCAGGAGTTGAACGGGCCGTGGTGGATCAACACTATGTTGACGACTATTTTGACTGCGCAGACACCGATGAAGAAGCCATCGAATTGGTGCAGCGTGTGGTCAATGTGCACGAGCATGGCGGATTCAGACTGGTGAAATTCGTGTCCAACTCCGAAGCCCTGTTGAGATCACTCGATCCTGCCTTGGTTGCTGAAAAGAAGGAAAGCGATACACGTGTACTTGGCATCAAGTGGAATGTTCACTCAGACGAGCTTGTGTTCTCGCTAGAATTCCCAAAACTGATTGAAAATCTCCGGACAGGAGAGAGTGTACCTACGAAACGACAGCTGCTAAAGTTCATGATGAGCATCTTTGATCCGTTGGGTTTGCTCAGTCCCATCACAATACACCTGAAAATCGTCTTCCAAGAACTGTGGCGGTTGCAATCAGGCTGGGATGATGAAATTCCGGATGGTTTGGTGCCAAGATGGATGGAGTGGCTAACTGAAACTGCAAAGCTACAAGACGTTCGATTATCAAAGTACTATTTTCCAGAGATTCCATCGTTCGCTGATGCTGAGTTGCATGCTTTCTGCGACGCGAGCGATAAGGCGTTCGCTTCCGTGATCTATATGGTTCATCGCCGAAGCGGTAAGTCACACGTTGCATTAGTGTATGCGAAATCAAGAGTCACTCCATTAAAATCGTCGACGGTGCCACGACTCGAGCTTCAAGGGTGTGTCCTTGCAAGCCAAATGATGAATGTAGTTCAGAACGAGTTAAAGATAGATGTAACTAGGTTGTATTTCTGGACTGATTCCAAAATCTGCTTGAGCTGGTTGAAGACGAGTCAGAAACTCACGGCGTATGTTGGGTCTCGCGTAATGAAGATTAAGGAGAACGGTCATGGAGTTGATCTGTGGCATTGGGTACCATCACAGCTGAACGTGGCTGATTTGGCTACGAAGTCCTCCAAGTTTGGTGATATGCAGGCTCTTGATGACGAGAAGAGCAAATGTGTGAAATAGGCGGTGCATGCTAAAAATAAACCCAACAGCGGGAGATAATTTCTCACCCGTGCTAGGCAGTATTAGGAGACGGACAAATCGCTAGAACTAGAAACAAGCAATAGGTAGTATAAGAGCACGATCGGTTGCATAACCTTTTGTCAGTCAAGGGGATTTCCCCCTTTGCCTATCCTGCATAGGGTAGTATGACAAAGGGTTATGTGCCTGATCGTATACTACCGTTCAAATGCCCTCCGCTCGTTTTCAAACTTACATCTATTCAATTTCAAAGCCTCCCGTTCCCTTACGGATCTATCAATACACTTTCTCTTCATGTCTATTTGTTCTAGCAATAAAATTGCTGTCCGCTCCTAGCGCTTTGCATGGAGATGATAAATTATCTGCTTCTGAAAAAAACTTCATAAAAAGACTTTTAGTGTTGCCGAGATGCGAAAAACCTGATCGGTTGATTATCACTGTGCACGACATGGATGAGGCCAAAAATACCTGGTACAAGAAAGTGCAGTCGGAAGTTTTCCGCGAAGAGTTACGAAGCCTGGAGCATACAGGGTTTGTGAAGAGCAGTAGCCGTCTGAAGACATATTCGCCGTTTTTGCACAATGGAATCATCCGTATGCGTGGTCGTGTACAGGACGATAGCAAGTCGTTTGAAGTCAACAACACTGTGATCCTTCCAGATAATCACCGGTTTTCTACGCTACTAATTCGCATGTATCATATCGCCAACGCACATCAAGGACTGGAGACCATTGTCAACAACATCAAGGAACGGCATCGTATCCTGAAGATTCACTCACAGGTAAAGAAGTACACGACGTCATGTGTCAAGTGCCGTGAGCTTAGAGCAAAACCAACCGTTCCGCAAATGGGAAACCTGCCACCAGAGAGAACAACCCCGTTTGTGTTTCCGTTTACCAATACGGGTATTGACTATTTTGGACCATTGTCAGTAAAAGTGGGTCGTCAGGTTGAAAAAAGGTGGGTAGTATTGTTTACGTGTTTGACATCAAGAGCAGTACACCTCGAAGTTGTGCCTTCTTTAGACACGAGCAGCTGTATAATGGCCATCCGCTGTTTCATGTCAATCCGTGGCTTACCACAGTGCATCATGACCGACAATGGTACCAACTTTACTGGTGCAGATGCTGAACTGAGAAAATTAGTCAAGACACTGGACCAACCCCAAATAGAAGATTTACTCAGCGTCAGAGGCGTTCAGTGGAAATTTATTCCTCCTGGAGCTCCGCATTTTGGAGGTTGTTGGGAGCGTTTAGTACGCTCGGTGAAGACTGCTCTTCGTGCCATGTTACGGGACAGGCATCCTACAGACTTGGTGCTGCGAACGGCGTTGTGCGAGGTAATGAACGTGGTGAACAACAGGCCGTTAACCCACGTTCCAGATGATCCTCAGGACCCTGAACCGATAACTCCTAACATGTTGCTGCTTGGCCGAAACAATTCAATCCAGTTTGACCATGACTTTGACGAACGAGACCAAAAGGAATAATAGAGAAGATTTACAAAGGTCCGGACGGGACAATCAGAACAGTTGCGGTGCAGACATCAAAATCGACCTACACTTGACCTGTCAGCAAGGTTGTGCTGCTCCAAGCCATCAGTTCGGTTTCTTGCCCAGATGATGTTGGCGACACTGCAAGAACTGACGTCACGAGATCAGACTGCAAAAACTGACGTCACGAGATCAGACATCGTACCACCCGTTGGCGTAACCATGGAAATAAACAAAACATCGGAGCATCGCAGCAACCAGAAAAAAAAGGAACGTGTGAAAATTTGAGATAGAAGTTAAGCGACGTTTGAGGAGTCAAGTTCAATAAGACAAAGCTGTAGCGATAGAAAATAAAAACTTAAATAGAGTAGTTTAACTTAGAGTGCTTTCTATTGCAAAATAAAAGGAAAAACCAGTGGTTGTCCTAGTGTCACTGTTCTCGTGTGGGAATCAAAAGAGACGCTCCTTTCCCAACGAACCTATTGTCTGGACGCGGACAATACGCTACATTTTGGTCCTTCTCCCACAGGTGAGCAACAGAAATAGCAACATCCGGCCATCAACGACCCGACGTGTGCTACATTTTGGTCCTTCTCCCACAGGTTAGCAACAGAAATAGCAACATCCGGCCATCAACGACCCGACCTGTGCTACATTTTGGTCCTTCTCCCACAGGTGAGCAACAGAAATAGCAACATCCGGCCATCAACGACCCGACGTGTGCTACATTTTGGTCCTTCTCCCACAGGTGAGCAACAGAAATAGCAACATCCGGCCATGAACGACCCGACGTGTGCTATAGATTGAACAAAGAATATTATTGTTTTCAAAATCTGTCGAAACAGCAAAGAAAAATATATATTATTGAATTAACAATATATTTTTTTATTTTCAAATACGAATATTTTTCAAACAATAAAAAAGAAGTTGCTGCCAACAATGAATTTCTTTGAAACTTAAAATAAAATGTTGCGACTATAATTCTAGACAAAATAGTCAATAGGTCGAAAGTAACATTTGTAAACAATGACTTAAAACGTAAATTTCCTGGAAATGCCAGGTTGCTTACATCTATATCTACTACCGATGGGAAGGTAATAACTCCTTCTATCTGTTTCTGGTGCTATTTTGGTTGTGGGAGCAAGCAGATCCCAGAAAAATACGCAAGAGGTCATTGTTTACAAATGTTACTTTCGAACTATTGACTATTTTGTCTAGAATTCATATATTATAATTGAAGATTTTTTGTTGTTGTTTTAAATATTTTAATTGTCAATATAATCAGATTTCAATTTTTTTAATTTTGTTTAATTTATATTTAATAAAAAGGAAACAAAAACATTCTAGCTGCGGATAATTTGTGGGTTTATAATCTCTTTGATAATCTGTTTTACAAATTATAATGTTTAAACTTACATTTGAAAAACCGAGGCAGGGGCAGCAATATGGCTGCTATGAAATATGCGCTCATACAAATATTTGAATAAAACAACAAATTTACCATTTTAGTTTAAAACAATGTTTAAAATAAGTGTGATTGTTATAAATCAAATATTATTCAAACGAATATCACACAGCGGTGATTACTTTAAATAATTTGATTGGTTTGATTTGAATTTAATTTTGAATTGAAATGGGTTTTTTTTTATGAATTGAAACAAATAGGAACCTTGTATTAAAAATATTTTGTTGATTCGAAACAGAGTGATTTTTAGGGTGGAAAAATATTTTGTTTAAACAATAAATTAAACATTTGAGTTAAACGATACTTGTGGTTGTTATAAATCAAATATTATTTAAATTAATATCAAACAGCAGTGATTACTTTAAAAAAAAATTGGTCTGATTTGAATGGAATTTTGTATTGATTTGGAACTGTGTTATGAATTGAAACTCAGAAAGCTTGCATTAAATACCAACAAAATATTTTGTTGAATCAAAGCAAAGTGATTTCTTAAGGTAGGTATCGTGTTCGAAAGAAATTTCTTTTTCAATCCCAAACCCATGTTAAATTCCGTTTACTGAAACGGAAAAGTAAAAAATCGAAAATAGATTTTCTGCAGCAGTATCCACCTGAAAAGTACGAAAAATAAAATTGGAATTTGTAAGGTTTCCACGCAAAATAATAGGAGCTGTTAGTTTCGGAAAAATGTTCCGCTCAATTATTCTGTAAGTGAAGGTGACATTTCGTTCCATGCAGATCAATTGTCAAAATTCCGCTTGGTAATATTGAACAAAATTCCGTAACCTCTTTACTCTTTAGGTCGATACTAGCCTTTAGGGTGACAAAATACTTTGTTCAAGAAATAATTTAATCATTTGAGTTCAAAAATAAATGTGATTGTTCTGAATCACACAGCGGTGATTACTTCAAATAATTTTATTGGTTTGATTTGAATTGAATTTTGAATTGATATGGAACTTTTTTATGAATTGAAACAAATAGAAACTTTGTTTTGAATACCAACAAAATTTTTTGTTGATTCAAAGCAGAGTGATTTCTTTGCTTGTTGAAGCCAGCACCTTGCTATACATATTTCTGGATCAACAATAGAAAAGGGCCTATCAACATTTGTAAGCAAACACTTCTGAGCCTATTTCCTCGCAAAGCGTAGGCCACTCACGCAACCCAATACCATCACCATGTAGGGGAAAGTTTCCCCTACACGATGATTCTGTAGGTTTGCGTGTGTAGCCAACGGCTTCCGAGAAAACGGGCTCAGAAGTGTTTGTTTACGAATGTTGATGGGCCCTTTTCTATTGTTGATCCAGATTTACGCCTTTGTTTTGATTTGCTGTGTTATTTTGACAGAATATTTGAGAGCGTGTTCGTGTGAGTTCATCACCTCTCCCTTTCTGGCATATGCAAAGGATTGATGGTTTGTTTCCCTCCAAATGATTTTCCTTCTTACTTTCCCTCCTTTGATCTAAATGGCGCTTTAGTGTGCGTGCGTTCAAGGCCACTTAGCCTAATTAGGGGCGCATTATTATGCTTTTGGGACCGAGCCAGGGGGTGCGACTCCCAAGTAACCACGAGGATGTAATAGCATGCATATATACACGCAAAAAAAAAGTCGCAGTAGAAACTACCATTTCGAGGGTTAAATTAGGCGCAATCACCAACAATTTTCAGCTGACTATAAATGCGTTTGATTTTACCATGCCTGTGATAAGATCAACCATGTTGCGGTTGATATCAATATGAGATCTGTCAAATATACCAGAAATGTTGAAGGTTTTACTATAAACGTAGTAAATTTGACTGAAGTTTCATGGTAGTTTTAAAGATAGGCATAGTCGGTTGAAATGGTGGTTTTTACTACAAGATTTTTTCCTGTGTAGGGTATATGTATTACGTCTAGTGCATCATTGAAGTTGGATTAAAGCTGAAAAGGGCCCCACTAAGATCGAACTAATGCTATATCTTTTGTTATGCCATAAGACATTGCTAAAGTGACATTACTGCATTGGTAATGCATCACTACATTCTTAAGCTAATCTAACGCTTCATTACTTGACAACTGTTGAATTGATGCGATCCCGCATTACCGATGTTGATTTTGGGATTTTCGATCATCTTGCATCTGGATTTAGATGTGTCGCACCCCCAGGACCGAGCTTGGGACCGATGTGCTACACTGATATAAAAAACATATCGAATTTCATAAAATTTGCCTTATGAAACTGTATGAGCCCATTGTATTTTGATTCCATAAGGCCCTTATGAAATCGTTGTGTATAACTAAGGTTTTCTCAGTTAATCGTAATGATTTGCTCAAGTCATTCAAATCAATTCCATAAACCGCCTTATGAATTTCATGACTGTTGTTGGTGTGTAAAAATCATAAGGCATATGAATGAAATTGTAAAAAGCGCGCCAAAATTATTGTTTTAGTTACTCTTGATGAATTCGGATCCATCATGATTCTGAAATCTCCGAGCTGATTCGAACAAGGAGAGGATAAACAGGAAACAGGACCTGTAAGCAGAATGAAGCAAATCAACTACTGGAACACGGAGAGAAATGAGTCTTGTTTGAAACAACCAAAACTATGGTTGAAATGCAAACTCTGGTTCTGCTTGAGTTAAAGTTGATATTTGTTTGCTTCAAACTCGCGATTGTAGTTGAAGCAAACCACTTTTTCAATTGATATCTACTCAGATAATAACATTGTTTCTAATTTAATGTTTGTTGATTAGAGCTACAAGTCTGCTTATTTTCAACCTTAAAAATGATTGTTTTAACCAAAAAGTAAATTGCTAGAAACAGTTCTGTTTTGCTGATTCAAACTGTGATCTTAGGTTGAAATAACCTGCGAATGTTTGGTAAAAATGGCCATAGCTTATGGTTGGGTAAATACCAACCTTAAATATGATTGAGAACAAACTAGATGAATAGTTTCCCTCATCTGATGTCAGCAAACTTTTCTATCAGCTGTTCGTGCGGGGACGTTTCGCCAGTCCGGAGTAAAATTAGTGATTTAGTGCGATTTAAGATTCACAGTTATCTAAAGTTTATTACAGTTATCAATATTTGTTATTGTTTGAAAATAAATAAAATGCCGTATAACCGGGAGAGCATAAAATTAGTTCTTTTTATTCTTCTATGAGAACTTAACTGAAACTAACCGCATAGTTGTCCATGCCCTATGTCCTAACCCAGCTAAATAAATTCTTAATAAATAAATGGAACGAAAAATACGGGAGCTGTAGTACTAATTTTTATTTCATTTCAACTACTTGTTTGGTTATTTCAAACAATAGCGCTGGTTTTAATTACCGATTCGATGTTTATTTCAAACAACGAGTTCGTTTCTTTTGCGCTAAATTTTGGTTGGAACAAGCGGTGAGTGTTGTTTAAATTTACCTAAAATTTACAAGCTGTCAAAATCGAAGAACCAATAACATGATAATTTCAAACAAATGTTGGTTAAATTAAGGTTGAACCCCGCATCAAAAACAACCTAAATTTTTAGTTCTTTCCAAGCATTTCGGTTTGTCAAAGTAAACCGGTAATGTGCTTGTGCATTTTTTAATCTCAAAATTTGGTTGATTCAACCTAAACTATGGTTGTTTATACCATACTTTTTTCTCCGTGAAACCATAAATTACACAGAAAAAAGAAATATTGTTTTATTAAAAGCTTAGCACTTTACTTCGGAAAAGAGTTTATTTTTCATTAAATTAAAAGTAAAATCATCTACTGCGAAAGTTTTGTGTTTGAATTGAAAATATATTTTTTCGGTTCAGTGTGTAAATTTAAAAGTATGTTCTTTTACCATGAAAATTGTAGAACTGTCAAATCCACCAACACAAAGGAAGTCGTCGTAGGGATTTTTTCTCTGTTGTCAAGTAATACAAAAGCTTCACATTCAAAATGTTCCTCGCCCCAACGAATCGCTTATCAGGAAAGTTCCGAACGGTTCATGCAAACGGAATAGGCCTTGTCACTGATAATAATCCCATCTTCTTTTTTTTTTGCAGCGGTGTCACAAGCGACGACGAGCGGCAGCAGATGATAGAGCTGGCTCAGGTGCATTCGGAAGATATGGGGAAAATCTTTTGACTTGGATCATTCGGTGATTGAACGACGCCAACCTCCGGTCTCTATGAAAGTTATAGTAATTCGTTCGAAAATTAAAACCCTTTTTTGTTAAAACCATTTTTTCTTTCAATCAAAACAGCATACATTTATTTTGATTGCACAATACTTTCTAGTTGAAAGATCATTTTCAAATAAAAATAATTTACTTTCATTTTCAAATATGCCACGGAGTGGATTTGACAGTTCTACAATTCATCTGAAAAGAAAACTTTTCATGTTAAAAGTATGTTTACAGCATACTTTTATTTTAATTGCACGACACTTTCTGAATGAAAGTTTATTTTGGAATAAAAATAATTCGCTTTTATTTTCATTGATGCCACGGCTTTGATTTGACAGTTCTACAATTTGTTTTAAAAATTTGAACTTTTAAATGTAGAGCAGCAACATTTTGAATTGACGGTTTGAAGGTTTTGGTTTTGAAAGTAAACCGCTTTCTACGAAAAAGAACCAACGCAACTTTTCAATTTTAGCAATGGTTTTTTTAATTTTAATAATCATTATTCTTTGTGTGTAGGTAATGTCTAATACATATATTATAAACGTCCTACTTGGGCAGATAAGTTCATTACTTTCAGTGGTTGATCCGCTTCGTATATGTCACGTGGGAATATACAGGGGATGATCAAAAAGGAGAAGACTAGCCAAATTTTGTCCAGATTCAAAGTGATACAGTTCGGTGAATAATTAACCGATTTTGATGAAACTAGAAGCGTTCGACGGGGAATTTATTTTTGTTTCAGCATGTTTATTCAAAACTTGATTTGACTTCCGGGCACCGGAAATATCACGGATATTTTGAGGTTATGTCAAATGTGCTAATTTTCTGCAGCTCTTTATTTTTTATGTTACTTGAAAATCGGAAATATTATATTTTTCTCAGAAACAAGAATTCATTCGAAATCTGGCTACTTCGCTGGGGGGAACCCGGAATCCGGAACGTCACCAGGTGTGGCAAATGTGAAAGAATACTCTCAGGTTGACTACCAGTGGTATTGGTTTGTAAAATCATGAAGTTTGATAAGTCGCAAGCCAGGTTTGATACAGTTCTAACTCAGGCCATTACACTGGTAGGGTACTTCCTTCACGATTCCCGATAATGAATCCGGAACTACGGAAAATAACGAAATGTCCGCTACTCTTCCAAAAATTAGGATAAATTTGTAATCGTATGGAAAAAGTTGCATCTAATTAGGTTAAGGGTACGCAGAGTTACAGATAAATTAAGAAGGAGTTTTAAACATAAGAAGTGTCAGGCAATAAATTAAAAAACTACATTTTACGGAAATGGCCATATCTCGATTGTTTATGGGCCGATTCACGATCTTTAACCACTGACAGACTTGTTATAAATTTTTGTTTCTGAAAAAAATATAATATTTCCGATTTTCAAGTAACATAAAAGAAAACGAGCTGCAGAAAATTAGCGCATTTGACATAACCTCAAAGTATCCGTGCTATCTCCGGTGTCCGGAAGTCAAATCAAGTTTTGAATAAACATGCTGAAACAAAAATAAATTCCCCGTCGAACGCTTCTAGTTTCATCAAAATCGGTTAATTATTCACCGAACTGTATCACTTTGAATCTGGACAAAATTTGGCTAGTCTTCTCCTTTTTGATCATCCCCTGTATACCCTCATCTTCACGTTGAAAAAATTACCGCCAAAACAAACATATTCCAGGTTAATTTAAACATAAACATAGTTTATTCTGGCTGCAAACATAAACTTGCTTTATTTCAAACACATTTTATGTTTAAAACCAAGTGACAATGATGTTTGAAATGAAAATCATGTTATGTTTATTTTAAACATGTTAATGGTAAGAATAAACGTACATATGTTGGATACAAGAATAAAATTTTATTTAAATAATTTTATTTAAATAATATTTTATTTAAATAATATTAAAATTTTACTGGTTGCGTTCTAAATCTATTTCATTTACTCTATGTATCTGGGTTATCTAAGTGAAGGATTTGACACGAACGCTAACAGGTTTCAGGTTCAAGGGATTTGCTCAGAGTTCCACTACTGGAATCGAGCAATTAACCTACCGATAAACGTGACGATTGTCTCATGTTAGTAGCGTGTGGAAACATTGCCTCAGTCTCATGTTCTGCAGACTGGAGACTGGAAAAGGAAGTACACCCCAAGTAACCACAAGCATTATATTATTGCACTTATCAACATCGGTAACGCGGGATCGCATCAATTCAACAGTTGTCAAGTAATGAAGCATTAGATTAGCTTAAGAATGTAGTGATGCATTACTGTTGTGACAGAAACGGCCCGACATGATTTAATTTCTTTTCTGAAAGGTTTGACCATCTTTATTTTTCTTCTCTTTTTCTTCCCCCTCTTTTCCCCAGTTCATTTACAGTTCTGCCAGTTATTATTTTTCAACGATACTACAATTTCCCCTTTCTACGATTTAATTGTTCACTGTACTCTTTCATCCATCCAACTCATACTCCTCGAAACGCAAAGGACGCTTCGTTTCTCGCTTTGGACGTCCACCCATCTCCTTAGGAACTCCCTTGAAGCTTCGGGAAACAGGTGTACTAGCACAACCTTTCGAATAATAATCGGGAGTAGCCCAGTCGCTAGAACTGGGTTCATCCGATGCCTCCTGTTGATCGTTTTCATCTTCCCTACTGTCAATCAACCTCTTTCGATGCGCAGAATTCCTCCGGTATCGTCGACCATCCTCCGTTTGTACTGTAACACTGTTTCCTTGCTAATCCACAACTACTGCTGGCTCGGGAAGATATAACTTGTTTTGGGGCAGCAAGTTCCGCATCAAGACGCGATCCTGAACCTGAAGATCTGACTGCTGAACATGGTGTTTCTTATCGAAACAAGTTTTCGCTGTCTACATTCTGTCGTGGTCCCTGATTTCACCGTCCTCATTTTTGTTCATCGCCAACTGGGGAATCCAATCTCGCAACTTTCTGCCAAAAACCAATTCCGCTGGTGAACGACCGGTTGCAGGATGACACAAAAGAGAGTATACGTAGTTGGCTTCTTGCAAATCCTTCTTCCAATCGGTACCGTTCAGTTCCGCAATTCGCAGTGTTTTCAAAATGGAACGGTTTTGGCATTCGACCTCTCCATTACTTTGAGGCCAGTACGGAGTGGTGTGTCACAACTCGACTGCATACGTGGAACAAAATTCATCCATTTTCTTACTAGAGCAATTCCGTGCGTTATCCGACACCAATACTGCAGGCAGTCCCATTCTCATAAACAGTTTATCTAGTCTGTCAATGATGTCATAAGTGGTTGTTGTTCGAAGTACTTGTGTTATACGGTACCGGCTATACAGGTCGATTACCACCAAGATAGAATCACCCGAAGGAAGTGGGCCCAACATGTCCATTGACAGCACCTGCCACGGCTGTTGTGGAAGCTCTCTCACCGACATGGGTTCTGGGGTTGCCGAATTGCTAATCAGCTGACACTCTAGACACGATTTTACCGCCTTTTCAACCTCCCAGGGTGACCAATGTGAGCCAGCTTTAGTATGCGTTTCCGTAGACTTACTGGCACTATAATGCGATCAGCCCTCATAACGATCTCGTTCACAACTCCCAATTCTTCTCGAAAAGGAAAGTACTGCTTTTGATGATCCAACCATCGACCAGTGTTCATCGCTTCCTTTACTGCAGCAAGCTCGTTGTCCTTAACAGTTGCCTCAACCAATTCCTTGATTGTCAGAGCGATTGGTGTTGCAGATTCCAGAACAGCAAGAAGCATAGACTCTCCGTTTTGATCATACGTGGCACACTCTTCAAACCTCGGCAGTCTTGACAGAGGATCGACGATGTTAGCTTTGCCAGATACGTGGACGATTTTGTACCTGAGCGATTGCAGCCGTAGTGCCCAGCGTTCTATCATTGGACACTGCTTTCGTTTAGAGCCAAACATCACCTTCAATGGCTCATGGTCAGTGACCAACTTAAACTCCAAACCACGCAAATATGATTCTAATCTCTCCGTTGCCCAGACAAGTGCCAACGCCTCCCTCTCATTTTGCGCGTAAGCTCTTTCAGCAGCTGATAGGCCCTTGCTAACATAACAAATTTCCCTCTTCTCCCCATCTTTCTCCTGCAGAAGTACTGCTCCGATACCAACTGGACTGGCGTCGGCTATCAGGATCGTATCGTCGAACGGGGAGTAGTATCCTAGATTCTTCGGGTCTGCTAGTTCCTTCTTTATGGCTTCGAAGGCATCAGTATGCTGCTGGTCCCATTTGAATCGAATATTTTTGTGCAACAGCTCTCTCAAGGGTGCATTCAAGGTAGAAAGATTTGGGATGAACTTACCAAGATAATTGATAAGCCCGAGGAAACTTCTCAATTCTTCAACCGTCTCAGGATTACGACAACGCCGGATGGCGTCTACCTTCTCTGCTGCTGGACTGATTCCTTCACTGCTCAACTGGTGCCCCATAAAAGTAACTTCTCTGCGTCCGAACTCACGCTTCTTCTCATTAATCGTTATTCCGTACTTCGTAAGACGATCAAGTACAGAGTGCAGCGCCCGATCATGCTCCTCCTTGTTGCGTCCGAAGATCAAGATGTCATCGATAAAAACTTTCACTCCTTTAATTCCAACCAGTACTCGTTCGATAATATTTTCGAAAACTTCCGATGCACATTCCGAACGTAAGACGCTTATAATGGAAGTAGCCATTGTGTGAAGCAAATGTAGTGATCGCTCGAGACTCCTTAGCGAGTTCAATCTGGTGAAACGCCTTGTTCAGATCAATTTTTGAAAAATACTTGCAGTTGTGCAGATGTGGAATGATGTCATCAAAAGTTGGCAGAGGGTGGTGCTGTGGAACGATTGCTTTGTTGGCATCACGCATGTCAACACAAATGCGTATTTCCTCAGCATTCCCAGCTTTCGGTCGAACAACCAAGCGTGATATCCATGGTGAGTCACGAGGAGCCGGTTCAATTATATCTTGCTCGAGCAGTTTTGCTAGCTCTCTCTCGACTTTCGGTTGCAACGGGATAGGGACACGACTCTGAGTGTGCTGAATCGGTTTAACCTTGGGATCAACTTCAACATTGACTACGACACCTTTCATTTTGCCTATCTTTTCCGCAGCTGACTTCACAGCACAAATAGACGTATCAATTCTTAGGATTCCAAGCTTGGTGGCTGCTCTTTTCCCCAGAAGATTCGCACTGGCCTCCTTAACCACGTACACCCTGTCGCTGATCGAAGACTTTTTAGTCGATATCTCTGCAATGAACATTCCTTTGATAGCCAGCTTGTGACCACCATAGGTAAACAACTTCTTGGCAACCGTGTTTGTTTGAAATTCTACTGCTACTCGTTGGCTCTTTAGAAACTCCTACACATCGACACTAATTACGTTAGCCCCAGCGCTGGAATTGATCATCCAGTCAAGCTGCACTCCCCCCACCTTGCAAGTTGCCAGCTGACTACTGTCAGAGCTCATCGCAAACACGTACCTAACACTTTCATCGTCCGTCTCGTCATCGTCGTCGAAGCTTCTTCTTGTCCCGTGTCAATGCTTCTTCTTGTCCCGTTTCTTCGAATATGCATCCTTACTCCTCCTAGTGTTCTTTAGTTTTACAGCATCGTTTAAAGTGCCCCAGCAGGTGACACTTCTCACACTTTTTGTCCCGAGCTGGGCAATCTTCATCGTTGGCGTAGTGCCCGGAATGACCACACCGGAAGCATTCACCCTTCGACTTCACGATCCGGTTGATTTCTTCTGTCCGCTGTAAGTTCTTCCGGTACTTTGCTATGGTTTCCAGAGAGCGACCTTCTTCAATAGTTTGCGCCAACGTCATGTTTGCCTTGGTAAGAATCTTCGCGCGTAGCTTATCTGAACAACCCTTCTCAAAAATCTGCTCCTCAATGTTTTCTTCCAGCCATGCGCCGTACTCACAGAGGCTTCCTTGCTCCCGAAGACGCAGAACAAATCTCTCAATAGATTCCTCCGGACCCTGCTCCAGGTTTCGGAAGATGTGACGCTCTCTCGGTAAGCATTTGAGCGGAAGAAAGTAATCATCGAGCAACTCAACCGACTGCTTGTAGATGTTCGAACCATCCGGAATCTCTACCTCATTTTCTCCCCGCAGATTGAAGAAAATGTCCTGGACGTCGCTGCCGGCATAATGCAGCAAATAGGAACGCTTGCGAGCAGCATTCGTCACATTGTTTACTTCCAAAAAGATATCAAAACTGCGTTTCCACTTTTTCCATCGAACTGATACCGTAGAGGTATCTGCCGGGTCAAATTTTTGTATGTTGAAACCACCCAGATTATCCATCTTCCGACGAGACTGCTTTTTCAGTCCGTTTCGCGCACTTTCACTTTTCCGTTTTCAGCTCCTGTTGTTTACATTTGCTACCGGCTCAGCAGTAAAACGTTTTTTACCCTCCTTACATCAATAGAAGGGTATGGAAGAATCCAGGTTGAAAAAAGAAGAAGACACCGAGTGGTGATGAATCTGACAGCTCCCATGTTCAAGTATAGGACCAAACTTTTAAAATGATTCTAGAAAATTCCAATAAAATTCTAATTAAAAGCGGTTTGTTGTATGATGTAAGAAAAATCCAAAACAAATCAATAAAGACATTTTCAGAAAAATAAAAAATAAATCAAAATAATGCCCCTATTCTGCAGTTTAGGATTTTTCTTACATCATCACTGAGAAAAAAGATTGGTAAACGCAAACATATTCTAGTTTCATTTAACCGAAATTTCACATTGAATTGGGCACAAACATCATATCAGTTTGATTTAACTACCTATGGTGGTTAAACAAACTAAAACTTTGAGTTATTGCTTTGGGAATTGAGCAGTTAAGTTCAACTGACATCCGTTTGAATTTACCATGATGTTGGTTGTTTCATTATGACAGCTTCGAAAACAAACAGATATGTTGGTTGATTCTACCAACGCTAATGGTTTGCTTCAAACAAATTTTAGTATGATTTAAACTGAATTGCTGTTTGAAACAAACAAACGAAAACGGTTGAATCCACAAACATTTCTGTTTACCATCACCATATTTTTTTCTTTTATTTCAAAAATATTTCCTTGAAAATGTTGACAAAAACATTAAAAAAGGGCATATTAATATTTATAGACTTCTCTTAGTTTTCTAAGAGAAATCTACAAAGGTTAATGCAAGCCTTTCTACTAGTTTTAGGGTTTTTAAAATGTTAGTAAAATTTTGTTTATTTTAACATTTTTAATTATTCGAATGTTTCTATTTCACGTATTACCGCAATTGTTAACGCTAATCCGAGCGTGATCTTCCGGAAAGTCCCGAACCGCAGCCAACATCCAAAATGAAGCTCCTTTCATCCTCTGGCAGGCCGAGCGAATCTATTGTCCGTTCGCACATCTGTACCAAGATGTCGATGATCCGGGTGTTGTTTGTGTTACGGGCTCCATCTTTGTAATAGGACTGAAAGGGAAAGAGGTGTATTATATATGGGCTTAACAATTACAATTAACAATTACCGTACCTTACTTTTTATTGGATAAATCCGGGTGGGATAATTTGTTGAGACATAACGTGTGCACTATGCGAGCTAAACTTCCGCGAAAATACACGTTTGATGGAAAATTAAATAACCCAAGAAAAATTTCTTTTCAAACTAAATTTTTAGTTATTTTTTCTCCAAACAAAATATCAGTTTGATTTAACCGCCGCTTTGGTTGAATCAATCTAAAATTTTAATTTGTTTCGCTGAGTGAATGCAACCGGGTTTTTAGTAAAAATAAACCCCTTTCATGGTGGAAACAACAAAAATATTAGTTTAAAACAACCATAATGTCTCTAGGTAGAAACAAACAACCTGCCTGTTTGTTTCGAAACAAAATCGTTGATTTGAATCCACAAAACGGATTTTAAAAATAACTAGTTTTTTAGTTTGGATGTCAACAAACAAGTTTGTTGTTTCAAACGGGACTGTTTTTTCTCCGTGATACAACAAACCGCTATTAATTAAAATTTCATTTGAATTTATTAGAAGCATTTTAAAACGTTCGTCCTATACTTTAACATGGGAGCTGTCAGATTTATCACCACTCGGTGTCTTCTTCTTTTTTCAACTTGGATTCTTCTATTAAGATCCCTTGAAAACTCGACTTTTTATCTGAGGCCCACACGGCCGAGTGTCATATACCATTCGACTCAGCTTGAAACTCTTTTCTACTCCTTTCTCAGTCCAAACATATGGAGGAAAGTTCACAGGGTCGTTTTATGTAGACTATTTGACAACGTTTTAGCAGATAAGCAAAGCAACATGAACACCGCATGAATAATAAAAGGTGCATGAATCAGGGTCTAAGCCAACCAGTCACACAACTTTACCAATTCTTCCTCTGGAAAGATTTCAGAAAGTGAGGGGTGGGAAATTTATGCTGTGTGATGAATTTACATCGTGTGTACACGGAAAAATAATAAATGTGTGGAATCTTCGTAAAACCTTCTTGTATTTAGAAAAGCAAAGTCGCAGTATATTTGTAACTTAGAAATCGTATTTCGAGAGCTATTGTTTATTTTAACTATTGTCTAAACCTACGTGATCACGTGTATTCTAACTGCGCTTTTAGTGTATTATGTACATATTTTGTTTCTTGTTTGTTCTTCTTGCATGCATTTCAAAATGACTACTTGAGCCAGCGCGACTTACGGTTTTGGTGGTAAAGGAGTACTGCGACGAGGGTGGCGTGGTGGTGGTGATGGAGGGTGATGATGCTGGGAGATGCCAGAATACTGCCGAATAGTTGCCTCCACAATGGCGACACTCCCAAAATGGCCGTTAGACAATCGGCCGAACCGAACAATGCCAAACTGGTGAACAATGGCCGAAACAGCCGCACAACGGGCGTTCTGGGGACGGGTTCCTCACAAACCAGCACGATGGACTTCGAGATATCCCTCATCTGCTGTTGCTTCCAATGGAGCACACGCAGGGACGATTTCTGGCTCAGGGATTTAACTATGGCTGGTAATTTTCCGCCACCAACGTTGTCCACGTGTCAAACGATCCCACGCCTTAATTTTAACTGTAATGACAGTCCGGGATTTGCGCAACGGACGGAAAAAGGCCTGCCAAGCCTGTTCAAACAACAATTAGACACGCAGAACATCAATCGTACCAATTTACACATAAACGTCACCAAACATTACCTATTTCCGATTTTCCGTCGTGTAAGGTCCTCTTAAAGGACAAGACGTTTTGTTTTTCATGCACAGTATCCTAAGTAAAATAATTACTAACATTTAGACAACATTCTTTTAACAAACTAACACTTTTACCACAGCCATTCAAGCTTGAATCTCAGCGTGTGTAAAATTTAGCAACCGTCAATTTAAAACGAATCGCCAAATGACAATAAGCAACTAGCAAAAAGCAAATATGTCAGTTTTGTAGTCGTTATATGGCATCTAATTGCACGTCAAAACATCGTGTTAGTATCGTGTGCCGTGTGGCGAACGTCGGCGTGATATTTTGACATGCTAGCAGATGCCGCAACTTTAACACATCAGTGGGCCCCTCGACTAAGTGAGATACGTGGCGTTATTGAAGAATCGATTGCTAACGCTAGCGATTGCTACAGATTTGAAAATTTACACAAAGTTATCGACTAATTTTGGTCTTGCTTAAACGTCTGTCTGTGCTTTTACCTTAGGACTTCGTACTCGACTAACACAACTAATACACTATTTAAACAATCACTACTAACTAAGACTAAAATAAAAGAAGAAGGAATTAACAAATAACCACACTTTTTTTAATGGACAAATGTCCTTACTAGGATTCAATAGTCGCGCCGCGCACTTCCAACTTTCTCGAAGTCTTGAGCCAGAAAAAACGAATTATTAAGGCTGAGGTACCTCGAAGGCCCTAGAATGACTTTCAATTTTTTTTTTATTTGACATTCTCTTATTATTTATTGTGCCCTTCATTCACGGAGAAAAAACAGTCCCGTTTGAAACAACAAACTTGTTTGTTGACATCCAAACTAAAAAACTAGTTATTTTTAAAATCCGTTTTGTGGATTCAAATCAACGATTTTGTTTCGAAACAAACAGGCAGGTTGTTTGTTTCTACCTAGAGACATTATGGTTGTTTTAAACTAATATTTTTGTTGTTTCCACCATGAAAGGGGTTTATTTTTACTAAAAACCCGGTTGCATTCACTCAGCGAAACAAATTAAAATTTTAGATTGATTCAACCAAAGCGGCGGTTAAATCAAACTGATATTTTGTTTGGAGAAAAAATAACTAAAAATTTAGTTTGAAAAGAAATTTTTCTTGGGTTATTTAATTTTCCATCAAACGTGTATTTTCGCGGAAGTTTAGCTCGCATAGTGCACACGTTATGTCTCAACAAATTATCCCACCCGGATTTATCCAATAAAAAGTAAGGTACGGTAATTGTTAATTGTAATTGTTAAGCCCATATATAATACACCTCTTTCCCTTTCAGTCCTATTACAAAGATGGAGCCCGTAACACAAACAACACCCGGATCATCGACATCTTGGTACAGATGTGCGAACGGACAATAGATTCGCTCGGCCTGCCAGAGGATGAAAGGAGCTTCATTTTGGATGTTGGCTGCGGTTCGGGACTTTCCGGAAGATCACGCTCGGATTAGCGTTAACAATTGCGGTAATACGTGAAATAGAAACATTCGAATAATTAAAAATGTTAAAATAAACAAAATTTTACTAACATTTTAAAAACCCTAAAACTAGTAGAAAGGCTTGCATTAACCTTTGTAGATTTCTCTTAGAAAACTAAGAGAAGTCTATAAATATTAATATGCCCTTTTTTAATGTTTTTGTCAACATTTTCAAGGAAATATTTTTGAAATAAAAGAAAAAAATATGGTGATGGTAAACAGAAATGTTTGTGGATTCAACCGTTTTCGTTTGTTTGTTTCAAACAGCAATTCAGTTTAAATCATACTAAAATTTGTTTGAAGCAAACCATTAGCGTTGGTAGAATCAACCAACATATCTGTTTGTTTTCGAAGCTGTCATAATGAAACAACCAACATCATGGTAAATTCAAACGGATGTCAGTTGAACTTAACTGCTCAATTCCCAAAGCAATAACTCAAAGTTTTAGTTTGTTTAACCACCATAGGTGAAATTTCGGTTAAATGAAACTAGAATATGTTTGCGTTTACCAATCTTTTTTCTCAGTGAAGGCACGGACTAATTACGGACGTCGGACGGACGATTTATGCATGACGCACCTGGTCAAAATTTTCAGTGTATCAAGTTCCATATATACTAGAATATCATTACCAGAGCAGTACTAGAAAAATCCAGCAACATTGTTTTTTTTTCAACTTCGGCAACACTATTTTCTTGTCAAAACAAAGTCACGAGGTCCAGCTGTTTTTGGCGGTCAGCGGTTTTTTTGGAGGTGCAGAAAAAGTTAAGATAGGAATAATATTGGTCTCAATTTATTGATCAACCGGATCAAGCGGGATATTTTCAAGTAAAAAACGTCACCGACTGGGCAGCTCTAAAAATTTCACCCGCGATGATGACGAATCAAGTTCTAACAAATTCCGAATATTTGTTTAGCTGCTATCGAATAGGTCAATTCACCGTCCGGAGTAAGTTGCTGGAGGCAGTCGGTCCAACCATCAGGGCATTATTCAACGAGACCCGGTATCAGTAGGACACGAAGCCGATACGTTAATCAGTTTGTTAATTCAGGTACGTAACTTAAATCAGTTTATTAATCCAGGTACTATTACTGTTACAGAGCACTATAGTCAAGTATCTGCCTATCACGGTTCCGTTTGCGTGCAGCATCCTGTACATAGTACATATGAGTCGCGAGCAGAGCAGACTACGCCTTCGAGTTCAAGTAATTCAAGATGGGCTGGGAGCTACACAAACGACTAACCTACATCGGAATCAATTGGCCGTTCTTCATCGGCTTTGCGTGTTCTCTTTATAGTTTCCTCTGATCATCCTTAGTGCAACCGAAGCCACGCCGAAAGTTTTCGTTTGGTAAGTGCTGCAACTAAATTTAAGATTCAAAATAGATCTAATTATGCAACATTTCAGCGAAACACCATTGTAACTGTTTTCCCTGGTAGTGGTCATTGCCAATACCATGTTTAGCCATTTAACCAAACTGAGCTGCTCCTTCGGCACCAATAACTTCTGGACTCCTGGTTGTTCTATGATGCGTGAAATGACTCCACCGGTGCAGGTAGTGGAACATCATCGCTAAACTTCCAGCGGAACCAAAAGCAAAAAATGCAACAACAACAACAACAACATCACCATCACCATCGTCATAATCATCATCATCATCATCATCGCCAGCACCATCACCATCACCATCGGCAGCATCGACATTTGTCACCTTCGCCATCGTTTACCATGGGTTCCCTTGTGGCTGGATCTACTATCCGTTCGGTCATGAGCCAACAACAGCACCAATAGGGATAGTTGAACCGCAGCTTTAGACGGAAAATCATCCGCCTCCCTGGAACCTCGAATGAGAACCGGAAAATTTTTGGAACACAATAGTAATGATAGGCAAAATAGCGATTGAATGAGTGATCAAACTCAATATAATAGTAGATAGAGTAAATGTTCCTCTAGCGGACATTAACGTTATAAACATGCATATATGAATCTAATCAATCATTAAATCAGAAATGGTGCTCAGTTTCGGATTCAGTTTCACAGAGTGCTTATTTTTCGTATATTCCGGAACGGAATGTTTTTGAGTTTTTAAAGGTTTTTTTGTTTGTTGCCTATTAGCAAAGTAAGTTCAATCGGCAAAACAAACTTAATGATGCAATTTTTAAGGATTTTTGTTTGTAAAACAAAATGTAACTGCTTTTTCCTCTCTAGAAAAGAAAATACAAGAAGATTTCTTTGAGAACATTTTGGTTTACCCTTATTAGTAAATTGATCAGAAAGAATTTTGTTATCAATCAAACTATTTGAATGTTATCAACATTATTAGGTTATCAAAATACTACGGAGCTATTTCTTAAGGAGACTCACAGCATGTTTTGATTTCATACATAAGAGTTTCTCCTTTATTCACTCGCAATTTCACTCAGATTATTTCAGTTAGCTAATCGCCATGGCACCCCTAGGACTAACTAAACGCATTTCCATCGGAATGGTTCAGTAGATCGTCTGATGGTTCCTCATTGATCTCTGGTATAGCATGGTATGCCGATATCGTCATGTGTCTTTGTAGTGCCTCGTGGTTTAAGGTCGGATCATTCTTCTGTCCATGATGGTGAAATTCTTCTTCAGGATACAAGGGTTGTTGACGCATTGCTTAGAGCTGGGAAAGCTGCATAGTCGATACATACAAGAGCATAGTCGAGCGCCTTCAAACGGCTCGACTCTACGTGAGCAATATCCAGAAGTGTTTCCAGAAGCTGCCTCATTCCATCTACATCATGAAAATTCTTGATGCATAACCGAGGATCGACGAGCTTGTTTCGGTTGTTGTCGGGTATCGTCAACTTTCACGATAATCCCACCAAATCATTCCAGTAGATATTTGAGATAACAGTCTAAAGAAACGAGTGGAAGATTGCAGCTCAGATTAAAAACTGCTTTCGGTTGCAGTATGCAATATTTAAGATTAGGACGCTTAATAATCTATTCATATGAATTGAAAACATCGTTTATCTCATTATTAAAAGAGCATTTACTTTTACAGTTTTTAGTGGGTTCATTTTGTGTGGAAAATAGGTATAGGTTGTCATATTCTTGTCATATGCAGGAGAAATCCAGTAGGGATTCTTGGAAGATTTCTTAGCGCACTTGAGGATGGCTTCACGAGGATCTTGATGTACACAATTTCATCTTACATGTGCTTTAGGAAGTGATTCTCCTGCCAGCACTATTATATCGCCCGGACTGATGCAGCAATCGTTCGTGTCATAGCGATAGAATGGTTTTCAATAATGTGGAAGACTTTTTTTCGGGTTCGGGTATCATTATTGGTGGCTATAATTTGTCCTGCGTATCATCGATGAAATGTTACAGCCTTTGACGTTTGTTTCCCTAACGAAGTGAGTCGTTTAGACAATCATCGTCAAATTTCAGAAATGATTTAAGCTTTCGCTGGATAAAACAACTGTAAAAATACAACAATATTGAGCTTATTTTAAAGAGATGTTCGAAGAAAAGTGGTGTAAAAATTTACTTATTGCGAGACATAATTAATAGACGTTCCCCTACGAGATTGTAATTGCTCCCAGTCGATTTGATTGATCGAAATGAAATTAAAACTAATTACGATGAATCTTCTCTATCTTAAGGATAAAATTAATGTTCTTATTACTGAAGAACAAAATGAGAACGAAATGGAATCCTCACTGACATCTGAGCGCTAGACTGTGAACAATTCGCTGAAGGCAGAAGATAGCAAAATAGGCGATTTTTATAAAAGCGTCATAAGCCCAAACGCCTACATGAAAATTACAGCATATTCACAGTTAAGCAATAAACTACTACAGCTCATTCCATCAGCCAAAAAGTGATCGAAAACCAATATTTTGGTTGTTTCAACTTTATTACTGTCTCAAATAAAATTTAAATCTGATCGAAAAGTGCCTCGATGGTATGAACATAATGTTTTGATCCCAGGTTTTGAAAAAAAAACCGAATATATAAATTCCTAAGTCTTCATCCTGATTGACCCACGAAATACTACAAATTTTATGCTTTGTTAAATGAAGGCAGATCCTGGGGGTACGGCTGTTGGATTGTTGCCTTCGGTCTTAATATCCACCGATTCCACGTTGATCGAGCCATTCTCATTCGTCGAAATAGCCCATCCTGAGAGGACAGTAGATTGTACAGTTTTTCAGCTGTTTTCCTGGATGGTCGTGGATCGCCAATTTTAACTTTGGAAATTAATCTAAAATAAGCATAAAAAATAAAGTCATAAACTATAAACTACTTGTATTCCATAAAAATACATTATAACATGGCGATTTATTTTACACTCGTTGAAGATTTCGTCGATGCTAATCAGTGAGATTTTGTAATCTTTTATCACCAACAGATCGTGGATGATGCGTCTACGCTTCGGATCTTGTGATTCAACTTTGTACTTTCTAGCTTCATCCTTCAAGCTAGATAGTGACGCTTCGACTAGAATTTTAATTGGATTAATTATCACACATATTTCTCCCTTAGCCGTGGTTTAATGGAAATACCAACGGCAATACTGTTGCATGTTTCGAATATGCTTGCTTACCTTTCTTCAAATCCAGATACATATAGACCAAAAAAATCGACATTCGGAACTCCATCACCTCATCGCGTAAAATCTCCAGCTGTTTGATATGCATGATGTTCCTGTCCGTATGTTACTCCTTGCCAATTCGTGATTTGATACTTCAAATTTACCGGCTTCATGGAGAGTGTTTTATATTCTTCGTTGATGCTGCTGGAGTTGAGCACTTCAAAAATGATTGGGAGCACAGGAACGAATACTCTGGTCCGCGCAGATAAATCAATAAACATTCGTTAACAATAAAAACGGAGTGGAAAATATTGTGCTGGACTTGAAAACACCGGTGATAGCCAAGTGATGTAAATAATAGCAGCTGTCATAACTAACATGCACGATAAAACACGTCAACGCAATATCGAAGATATTCTAGTATACCCGGCACTTTGACAGTACTAGAAGCTGGTTCTCTAGTACAACAGTGATCCATAATTTTTCAAATGTTTCTTCCGCACAACTACGTCCTTCCCTTTTGGGTCCATGATAAAACTTCGTGCTTTATAAAACTGAGAATCGTGTTTTATTGTTTTTAAATAATTACCGCACCATATTCCGCCTGCCGAACGGCGTGTTGGAAAGCATGGATCGGACTTTGCAGGAGATAACATCGTGCATGTGGTTGGATGCAGGACTCGGGAAGAACTATTGCGGAGAGGCAGTCATAATGGCATAAATAGTCTTCCAAGTTGTGCTGTTTTTCCAGTTATCTGCAAAGAGAATAATTCGTTGATAATCTGCTGTACAAATTGACATGTTTATACATGCACTCCATACAAAACCAAGGCAGAGGTAGCAATATGGCAGCTATGAAATGTGCGCTCATACATATATTTTAATAAAACAATAAATTAACCATTTTAGTTTAAAACGACGTTTAAAATATGTATGGTTGTTATTGCGCTTTTTGCACCTTATAAGAGTAGTGTGAGATTTTTTTGTCACAGTGATTTTTTTATCACACTCAACATTGTCCCAAAATTTACATTTACTGTTGTTTGAGTTAGCGTGCACACTGCTTGGCGAAATGTCAAATCATTATTAAGCAACTGGCGAACAACAACAAATAATTATTATCCTTCCGAATGCAGCACTAAACACGGATTTGGAAACAAAATCGGAAAACAATGTTACCAGCAGTGAGTTGCGGCTTGTAGTCAAATAATAAAATTAAATCAACGATTTCACTATATTTCAGCTGACAAATACTACGTTGATACAAGATTCGTCAGCGTTCTTAGACCGAACATGGAGATTCAAACCTACATGAAGGACGGAATGGTGGACGATTGGGATCTTTCCGAGAAGGAGCTAGATTGCAGGTACGCAAAAGTTATCCAGTCGGAATCGATGTACCATCCTGTATTGTTTTCCGAAGCAGCGTGGAATGTACGGAATAATAGAGAAAAGCTAACGGAACGGATGTTCGAGAAATATAGCGTACCAGCTTTCTTCTTTGTAAAGAATGCTGTTTTGGCGGCATTTGCTAACGGCAGAGCCACTGATTTGGTTGTGGATAGCGGGGCTACTCACACTTCCGCTGTTTCAGTTCATGTAAAATGAATATGCACATTCTAAATCAATGAAAAAATACTACTTCACTTATTTTTTGTAGGAAGGATATGTTGTCAGTCAAGCCGTTGTGAAATCCCCGTTTTGAGGTTATTACCTTTCGCTGCAATGCCGTCAATACCTTGAGGGTCATAATATCGATCTGACTCCGGTCTATGGAATCCTGCCAAGGCCGTAATTAAAGAGCGGGATAATGCTCGATTTACACCACGTCAACTGCCAGAAAAGCTGACTTCGTCTTGGCAACAGTACATGCTTAAAGGTCTCCTACAGGACTGTCAAATGACCACTGTTCAAGTCCTGGTAAAGCCACATGACGAGCGTAGTACTGCTGCTTAGATTCCGGCAGTGCATTACGATTCCCCAACGGGTATCATCAGTATTTCGGTCCGGAGCGTTTTAAACTGGCTGAAAGCTTATTTGACCATACAATGCTGGGAGCAGGTCAGTTGGCTTCCACCAGCGTTGGAATGTGCGACGCTGATGTGCGTTTTTTCCCTGTATGGATCGGTTACCGGTGGAAATACTCTGCTGCCTGGCTTCCCGGAACGTTTGAATCGAGATCTGCAGCACCGTGCACCATCCAACACTCGGTTGAAAATGATTTCGGCCAACGGTTCCGTAAAACGGCGGTTCGGAGCTTGGATAGGCGGATCTATTCTGACAAGCATCGGTACATTCCAGCAGATGTGGATTTCCTCTCAGGAGTATGAAGAGTCCAGAAAAAGCCAAGCGGAACGGAAATGCCCTTAAACGCAGACGGAGACGGGCGTTAACAAATAGACTAGAATTTAAGGATTTGTAGTGGAATAAAAATACAGGAAGGAGCATGCTTCCTTTTTTTAACTTATTTATTTATGAGGCTCAAGTGCCATAGGCATAACGGAGCCGAGTTTTTTTTTCATTTTAACAACGACAATAACTTACTAGGTTAGTTTTGGAAAGCCGAAAAACTCGCGACTTGGTCGAGGTTAGGGATTACAATGATTCGGGTAGGAATGGGGAAGTATGAATCTTAACGTTAGCTTTAAACAGTAGATTGGCGATTCGATATTGTTGCTGTTGGTCTGGCGTAGATGTTGCATTGCGTTAAGCTGTAACGATACAATAGAAGCGGTATTACGGGGGAGGGGACGAGGTGGACATGTTGAAACGACAGCTAAGATCAGATCTGGCTATTTCGAAATCGAGGCAATACATACCAGACTACGTGGTTGGCTAATGGTTATTTTGGGTGCGTGCTTTAAGAATTTGTGAGCAGTGGAAGTGGATTCAAATCGTCGTCAGACTCTTCTTTCGGATCCCTTTCCGTGTCCATCAAAAAATCCTCTTCCGTGTATGTACTGGTGCCCGACTTCGATGCCCGATATTTCTAACGGCGGTTTTTATTCGCAGGTTCGAAAAACTTTTTTGAAGCCATTTTGTGTGCTGTTCTGTTGAATTGTTTGGTATCACATGTAAACAAACAATAATCATAAATACGTCATGTAAATACATATGCACGGTAAATGCAAACATAACTGTCAATGCAAATTTTTGGGAAAAGCTGAGTGCGAAAAAGATACACTGCAAGCACAATCATCACAAATGTCTAGGAATTCGTGAAACTTGCAATATAAATCAAATATTATTTAAACGAATACCATACAGCGGTGATTATTTAAAATAATTTGATTGCTTTGATTTCAATTAAATTTTAAATTGATTTGGAACTTTTTCATGAATTGAAACAAATAGAAACCTTGTATTGAAGCGCAACAAATCTCTTTGTTGTTTCAAAACAGAGTGATTTCTTAGCGTGAAAACATAATTTGGTTTATACAATAAATTAAACATTTGAGTTAAACGATAAATGTGGTTGTTATAAAGCAAACATTATTTAAATTTATATCACACAGCAGTGATTACTTTAAAAAAATATATTGGTTTGATTTGAATGGAATTATGAATTGATTTGGAACTTTTTTATGAATTGAAACAAACACAAAGCTTGCATTGATTACCAACCAAATATTTTGTTGATTCAAAGCAGAGTGATTTCTTAGGGTGACAAAATACTTTGTTCAAGCAATAAATTAATCATTTGAGTTAAAAAATAAATGTGCTTGTCTTGAATCACACAGCGGTGATTACTTTAAATAATTTTATTGGTTTAATTTGAATAAAATTTTGAATTGATTTGGCACTTTTTTAAGAATTGAAACAAATACAAACTTTGTTTTAAATACCAACAAAATATTTTGTTGATTCAAAGCAGAGTGATTTCTTTGCGTGTACTATTTTCAACGAATATGTACTTATTAAGCATCTTGAATCCATATCGATAATCAAAATTGAAGCTCAGGATTGAAGCTTTGTTAACGCCAAATTAAAGTTATAAAATCTTCAAATAAGTGTTCAAAATTTCATTATGATAACTTCCCTTTTTACCCTTCTTACATCAATAGAAGGGTATTAAGATCGCTTGAAAACTCGACTTTTTATCCGAGGCCCACAGGGCCGAGTGTCATATACCATTCGACTCAGCTCGACGAACTGAGCACATGTCTGTGTGTATGTATGTGTGTGTGTGTGTGTGTGTGTGTGTGTGTGTGTGTGTGTGTGTGTGTGTGTGTGTGTATGTGTGTGCGTTACAAATAGTGTCACATCGGTTTCTCAGCCATCTGTGAACCGATTTCAGTTCTGTTGACGGCAAATGGAAGCTACAACATTCCCGTAGAACGCTATTGATGTTTTTTTCATTCGGACATTTCGTTACGAAGATATGAACGAAACAGTACTTGAAGGCCTATTATAATAGTAATCAAACAGTTTAGTCTCCGATTACATACTGAGCTATTTGTGTACCGATTTTAGTTTTGTTGGTGCCAAATTAAAGCTATGAAATCTCTAAATAACTGGTTCATTATGATTGGATAATCCTTCATGGAGATATGACCAAAACAATACCTGAGAGCACATAATTGTGAGATGAAAATATACTCGTTGCAGTGCAAAACCGAACAAGACCAATCACACCAATCGATGCCGCTTGCATTCTATTGTGTCGCATCTGTTGCGTTGTATAGCATATACAGCGGACTAGCCACACTATGCGATTGTATAGAGTATATTCGAAAGTTACACAAAGTCTCCATTTACTATTTTCAACGAATATGTACTTATTAAGCATCTTGAATCCATATCGATAATCAAAATTGAAGCTCAGGATTGAAGCTTTGTTAACGCCAAATTAAAGTTATAAAATCTTCAAATAAGCGTTCAAAATTTCATTATGATAACTTCCCTTTTTACCCTTCTTACATCAATAGAAGGGTATTAAGATCGCTTGAAAACTCGACTTTTTATCCGAGGCCCACAGGGCCGAGTGTCATATACCATTCGACTCAGCTCAACGAACTGAGCACATGTCTGTGTGTATGTATGTGTGTGTGTGTATGTGTGTGTGTGCGTTACAAATAATGTCACATCGGTTTCTCAGCCATCTGTGAGCCGATTTCAGTTCTGTTGACGGCAAATGGAAGCTACAACATTCCCATAGAACGATATTGATGTTTTTTTCATTCGGACATTTCGTTACGAAGATATGAACGAAACAGTACTTGAAGGCCTACTATAATAGTAATCAAACAGTTTAGTCTCCGATTACATACTGAGCTATTTGTGTACCGATTTTAGTTTTGTTGGTGCCAAATTAAAGCTATGAAATCTCTAAATAACTGGTTTATTATGATTGGATAATCCTTCATGGAGATATGACCAAAACAATACCTGAGAGCACATAATTGTGAGATGAAAATATACCCGTTGCAGTGCAAAACCGAACAAGACCAATCACACCAATCGATGCCGCTTGCATTCTATTGTGTCGCATCTGTTGCGTTGTATAGCACATACAGCGGATTAGCCACACTAAGCGACTGTATAGAATTAGAGCAGCATCGATTGGCTCGAGTGGTCTGGTTTTGAACTGCAACGAGTATATTCGAAAATTAGTCTGCATTTACTATAACCAATTTTCAACGAAAATGTACTTATTAAGCTTATTGAATCATTTTATGGACTGATTTTATGAAATTTCTAATATTTATGTAATCTCCCCTTTTATATATCTAACATAAACAGGTCATTAAAGACTATTAATGGTATTATTTTAATCACATCGCTGAACAATACGCTCTGGATTGACAAATAGTTCATTTTATAAACTGAATGTATGGCATATTGAATATCTCTGAATCTTCTTGCAATTTCTGATGAAAATATGTATCCAGTACAATATTGCCCACATTTGAATTCTGGTGATGTGTAAGAAGGGTTCAGTCTCACCATCGGTGGATTAATGCGGGGTTTTTTTTAAATTCTCGATGTCTCTCACTCGAATTTAATCCGTATGCAAACGATCCGTGGTCGATTTATCTCGTCGCCAAATGTTGTGACAGAAACGGCCCGATATGATTTAATTTCTTTTCTGAAAGAAACGCACTAGCAACCATTTGGTTTGACCATCTTTATTTTTCTTCTCTTTTTCTTCCCCCTCTTTTCTCCAGTTCATTTACAGTGCTGCCAGTTATTATTTCAACAATACAACAATTAACAATGCAATAATGCTACATTAGCAATATCTTATGGCATTACAAAAGATATAGCATTAGTTCGATCTTAGTGGGGCCCTTTTCAGCTTTAATCCAACTTCAATGATGCACTAGACGTAATACATATACCCTATATATGCATGCTATTACAGCCTCGTGGTTACTTGGGACGTTCAAACTCGCCTACTCGATGATTGTATTGTTGAAATTAACATGCTTTGAATTTGATTCAAAAAACGTTTTTTTCATTCGAAACATGCTTTCTATTTAGTTTAAATAATGTTTACATTTCAAGTTGAACATCGATATTTTGAAAATAAATGGACGAAATTTGTATCTGTGTTGAGTAGCAGTAGTCTCGTCATAAAATTCTTCAATGATAGACATTAATTATACTGCGAGCGTACCATTGTCTGTCATTGGCTACTATTTGCATAACCTCAAATTTTTTATAGGTTAAATGAAAATTTCATTAAAATTCGACAAAAAAAAAATACAAGAAATATACTAGTGCAAAAAGCTATTAAGATTCATCAAATATCCTTATGGAAATGCGCCACAAGGAAACGGTTTGAATTTTATAACATTACCTTATGAAATGCTATGATTGGTGTCATAACCACTCCAATTGATTTATTTATTTTAGCCGTATGAGTTTCGTCGTAAAACCTTATGAAGTTTATTTGCTAGTTCTGTGGAACTCATATGCGGTAGTATGCTAATTAATATATTAATTTATGTGTTTCATATTATTTTTCATTTCATTCTATTTGAATTTTCATTCTACTTATATTAAATAAGAGATTATAAAATTAATGATGAAAAAAATATATTGCATCTCATTAAGCGACGAGAACATTTATTTGATTCTTTATCTTAAAATAATGTAGGTGCAATCAAATGGGGTTATCGATAATCTTCTCCAATAGTGCCTGTTAGGAACCACCATTAGCCTCCTCCAACAACGATCTCCCCTTGTGGGTAGGATTTGAGGGAGTCATTCTGAAAATAGGATTTTGTTCTCATATAAACATGGTTTAAATAAAGACCGATATTAGAGACTTACTGTCAGTTACGGTAGTTCCTCTGGTCGTCTCCTTTAGTTCGTGCCTTGGCTTATTTCAACGCACAAGCATAGTTGAATCTGTTCGTGAGTGTCCGCTTCCAATGGAGCATTACCGGACATTACACCGCGAATGCGACGCCTCATCAATTTGATAATTGTAAATAATGCTGTTGAGAAAAAGTGAAAGTGGGATTTAAAAAACAAATAAGATAGAATGGCTAAGTATGGAAGCGTTTCGTGTCCAAGGATGGTGTTTGGAATCGTTCTGCAACCGAGTTGTACTGATCGTTAAACTTGAAAAAGACCTTCATCGGTACGTTCAACTGTTGGTTCAACGGTGCTTCGGTATTTAGCTTCGTGCTGATACCCTTTGAGATATTATTCAGCATGAGTTGTGGGGTTATAGAAAAATAAAATAGAAAGAAAGCAATGATATTTGATGTCTGGGGTTTAAATATTACCGTACCGAAAAGAACGTCGTACAGTTCGGTTTCAATTACGAAACGTCACCCTTGCAACCATTCATCACCGGTCAGCAAGCAACACTCTTAGCAAACAGACAGGAATCGGGGAGCATTGAGAACGTCGTCCGGGTAGAAGTTCTTCATGGTTCCGATACGGTTGGTACACGACAGTCTGATATGTACGTCGGTCATTGTTGAGCTATCAACTAAAATGAGAAAAAAAGGGTAAAAAAATAATGAAAGAGAACTCGTGCCAACACGTGATTTAAAATTTACACATACATCTTGTACATATACATATACAAATCAAATCAACTCACTTCGTCGAATTGTTTCTTTTACGCCTGTAATGAATATGACCTCTAAAATATCGCCATCACTAAGATTCACCAAGAGTAAAAAAACAATAACTTGCGGTACGGTTTTTGCCATTTCATACATATGTATGTGGCAACCTTATGATTATTATGCACAAACAACAGTCATGAACTTCATAAGACAGTTTTATGCAAATGATAAGAATGACTTGAGAAAATCATTTCTACAACTGCGAGAACCAGCGTTGAATACGTGGATGTCATAAGGGCATTATGAAATCAAAATACAATGGCCTCGTGAAGTTTCATAAGGCAAATTTTATGAATTTCGATAGGTTTTTTTCGCCAGTGTACAAATACTAAAGCAATAATCAGTATAACCAATGCATGAGTTCCATTATACTCACAAATGAATTTCATTAGGTTATACATACAATGAAACTTATATGGTTGCCATAAGCAAACCATTAGAAATGATTATGACAACAATCATACCCAAGTAACCACAAGCATTATATTATTGCACTTAATCAACCCAAAATCAACATCGGTAATGCGGGATCGCATCAATTCAACAGTTGACACTTGCGTGGCTGTGGCTGTGGCCACTTGCGATGTTTAATCGAACATGGGTACGATTCGTTGACCGTGTGGTGAAAGAACTGAACTGCCAAAAAAATTTACTTGATGAATAAGATTTCAAGCTGGTCAATGGGTGGCGATGCCAGCGCCGCCACGCTATTGCCAGTTCACGGTTACTGGCTAAAACCCATTAATGGGTGCAAAAATACGCATTTTTCAACACCACACGTAAATGTCAAACAATGGGTATAATTTGATTTGCCAAAATGGGTAAAAAAATATCCATCGGTGAGAACTTATTAGCAGGAAAAAAATGGGTGAAAAATAGTTATGAAAATTATTTAACTCTCTTCAGTCGTTTGTGCGTTGCGATTCAGTTGAGTCTCGAATCAAGTAAATCCGGTCCGAAATCTGCCAACAAAAGCAATTCCACAAATAAGCTGAGCAAAAGTGGATAGTTGGTCCAGTTGGTATGTAAAAGATTCCTAAATATATGAATAAATAAATTTAAAATAATCAATTTCCAAAACCGCCATTTTCAGATTGTTTGAAAAATGGAAGAGCTTCGAAAGAAACTGGACTTCGAGTCTTACAAAAAACTAGAGAGTAAGTAAATCTAAATTTATTCAGGAAACTATTTGTTAAATTGAATTTTAAATTAAGGTTTCGAATGTCCTGTTGCTGGCTGCAGCTTCGCTGCAGATAACTTCCAGGAACTTCCAGGATTTTACATAATATTAATGCTGTTCAATAAACAATATTTAGAAATATATCGACTATCTAGGACTATTTTTATTTCCAATCAATTTATCTATTCATGATTCAAAAATGGGTGTTTTTTTACCCATTTTGTAAAATAAATTTTTTACCCTGATGGGTAAAAATAAACCCATTTTTTGACGGAAGTGGTCGGTACTCACTAATGGGTTATTCGCGTTTACCCATTAAATGAGGAGTGGCGATTATAGCGAAAGTGAGTACTATAGTACCCATTAATGGGTTTTAGCCAGTAACCGTGTTCATTACGATTATGAAATGGCCGTTAAATTTCTTACACAGTTCTCGAGTACTTTTTCAAAAGGACGTAAGTAACAAAATGTAAACAAACGCGTTGTTCATGACATGTTATTGAAAAATAATGTTTATATGCCCACATTTGATGAACTTTCTGATGGATTATTTCTGAAGGTTTTTACTAAATTTTTACAGAACGGTGTAAAATCACTTTTGCACTTTTTGGGAATAATGTACATACGCCGCTTGTGTTGAAAAGTAACTTGCGAATCATTGCTATATCATTTGAATGCTTCTTAACAAAGCGTAAGTAAAAGGCTTTATACCTCAAGGTTAAAATTTAGATTTTGTTTATTTCTTTTAGCAAAGATATTTTTACACCGTTTTGTTGCAGAAAAAACGATTACGTCATTTTGATAATTTCGACGTATCTTTGTGAAATATGACAACTTGACGTAACATTTCGACGTATCAACATTGTCATTCGCAGAATGACGTATCATTTTGACGCAAGTAACATGCCATCTATCATACTGACTTATCAAAATGACGTATAATCTTTTTCTATTGCAGACCGTTGTAATAAACATTTTTCTAAAGGAAACTTGAATTTTCACTCCTAGTGTAATTTTTAAGCACAGTGATGTAATATCTCTTACCAATGTGTCATGCAGTAAATTTTAATTGGGTCTGGTTTGGTTATAGGAATAAAAATAAATTCAAAAAATTTCAATGCTGATTTTCTCATTTTCGTCCAAATGTTACTTACGTCCATTTTAAAAAGTACTCGAGAGTTTTTGAATTTGACTTAGATGTCTGTTCTCTGTGTTTATAAGCAGTTTTCTACACGGTTACTGGCTAAAACCCATTAATGGGTACTATAGTACTCACTTTGGCTATAATCGCCACTCCTCATTTAATGGGTAAACGCGAATAACCCATTAATGAGTACCGACCACTTCCGTCAAAAAATGGGTATATTTTTACCCATCAGTGTAAAAATTTTTTTTTACAAAATGGGTAAAAAAAACACCCATTTTTGAATCATGAATAGATAAATTGATAATGAAATCGTGTGCTTTCAAAGAATTATCCGTTGGAAATGAAAATAGTCGTAGATAGTCGATATATTTCTAAATATTGTTTATTGAACAGCATTAATATTATGTAAAATCCTGGAAGTTCGTGGAAGTTATCTGCAGCGGAGCTGCAGCCAGCAACAGGACATTCGTAACCTTAATTTAAAATTCAATTTAACAAAAAGTTTCCTGAATAAATTTAGATCTACTGACACTCTAGTTTTTTGTAAGACTCGAAGTCCAGTTTCTTTCGAAGCTCTTCCATTTTTCAAACAATCTGAAAATGGCGGTTTTGGAAATTCATTATTTTAAATTTATTTATTCATATATTTAGGAATCTTTTACATACCAACTGGACCAACTATCCACTTTTGCTCAGCTTATTTGTGGAATTGCTTTTGTTGGCAGATTTCGGACCGGATTTACTTGTTTCGAGACTCAGCTGAATCGCAACGCACAAACGACTGAAGAGAGTTAAATAATTTTCATAACTATTTTTCACCCATTTTTTTCCTGCTAATAAGTTCTCACCGATGGGTATTTTTTTACCCATTTTGGCAAATCAAATTATACCCATTGTTTGACATTTACGTGCGGTGTTGAAAAATGCGTATTGCCAGTAACCGTGTAAGGTAATATCACAGAGAACTGACATCCAAGTTTGAGTGCCCTTCGTGTGTAAATTTTTATAACAGCTGTTTAAAAGGTTTCAGCTCGTTTCCGTAAGTTTTGATGAATCTTATGTTGATGGCGCCACTTGCCCTCATCGAGATTTGATAGTTTGTCAATTTTAGTTTGGCGAAACCTACACGGGAAATAATCCACACATATTTATTGGCAAAAATCCATAGAAAATTCCACATAATACTGATGTGTTCACAAATAAACAGCACCTTCTGAGAATGACAAATGAAGTTTATGGGACCAATGAAAAGTATGTGTGGCCACTTATAGTGGTTATGTGTACACATAGGAAGTACACACAAAGAATAATGATTATTAAAATTAAAAGAAACCATTGCCAAAATTGAAAAGTTGTGTTAGTTCTTTTTCGCAGAAAGCGGTTTTCTTTCAAAACCAAAACCTTTAAACCGTCAATTAAAAATTTTACTGCTCTACATTTAAAAATTGAAATTTTCAAAACAAATTGTAGAACTGTCAAGTCGAAAGTGCTTTTACTGTCGGAATTACTTACCTTGTATGCAGCTGAAAAGGAAGTAAAACTTCGTAACGTTAGTAACACCTGGTCATGTAATCTAAATGAGGCTGTCACGTTTCCTTGCGAATAATATTCCGTTCGATTACTTCGCAAGGAAAACCCATACTTAAGCAGTTGTCAAAAATACTTCGGTTGAAATGGCAAAAATTACTTCAGGTCTTTACTTGTCAGCTGCATACTAGGCTTATACCTGAAACAGACATACAACGTACAGCGTTGTACGAACTGTCAAATACTTTAATCCAGTACTAAAAAACACGTACTAGACTAAAGGAGTACAACGCTGTACGTTGTATGTCTGTTCCAGGCATTAATGTGGTTGCGAGTGTGTTTGAAGTGTGGCAAATTGTGCTTTTGAGAGTGTTACACAAGGTGGCAGAGTTACTTTCAGCGCTCTATCATCACTCACCACCGTACCGGTCACTGCTAAACGCACTCCCAAACTAGCAGCGAGGCTTTCGGGAAGAGTCGGGTGCTCAAATTGAGCAGCCCGATTGCAGCGCGTGAAGCAGTTGGTACACGGAGAAAAACAAATATACTAAAAAGCATAAATTCTATGCTAAAACCATATTCGATCTATCCAGTCATTAGAATGAAAAATCAGGTTTATAAATTCATAATAATATATCAAATATACGCATTCCAATGCATATTTTAAATATATGCATTCCATATAATGCATAAATCAAATGTATGTATATTTTATAAAATTATGCATTCCAATTGATAAATTCAATAAATGTATAAATTCATAATAAAATAACGTCTCGACACGAATGCCACATAAATGGTAAAGTGTCTTTAATAAATAATAGAGGAAAGGCTTGTTAGATGGAAAACGATTCGTTGTTTGCTCATTACATATATCTAGGGTTTTTTTTCATTAGGGCGAATCTGCAATTGAGAGACTCTCTTTGATTTCTTTCTCTTTCAATCATATTCCATTCAGCGGGACGTTTTTCATTCATCTATTTGTAGAGAATGGTAGCCAGCACTGTTGTGTTTCTATCTGTACTAAAGAATCCCTTAAAAGATTTATAATGGCGCTGTAATAAATGAAAGAAAGCGAGATAGGAGAGAGCCTCTCATTGTTAGATTCGCCCTTTTGAAAAAAAAATCCTAGATATTATTTTTATTTTTTCGAGGATCTTTTGAAATAGGAACTAAAAGGCTCCAAGTTTGTTCACGGAACTGATTATTTATAGGAATCAAAAAAAAATATGGCTCTTTTTTCGAAAGCCATCGAAAATTGCAATTTCAAAAAATGTATTGTTATATTTTAATTTGTTGTTGATTCCATGGCATTTCCAAACATAAAAATATCATTCTTATGTTTTAAAACGGAAAAAAATGTGTTCCATCTTACAAGCCTAACATAGAGTCCCTATAGGGGTCCCTATAGAAAGAGTCACGACAAGAAGAACATGCAACACTTATTTCGATTAGTTCTCATTTTGCGTGCATGTATAATTCAGATGGGATGCTCGATAGGTAGCTCCGATGGGTAGATTTGGTTTCACTCTTTGCGTGACTCTTTCTAGGGACTCTAGCCTAACAGTGTTCCATCTTACAAACATGACCCAAGAAACCACGAGGCTGTAATAGCATGCATATATAGGGCATATGTATAACGTCTAGTGCATCATTAAAGTTGGATTAAAGCTGAAAAAGGCCCCATTAAGATCGAACTAATGCTAAATCTTTTGTAATGCCATAAGACATTGCTAAAGTAGCATTATTGCATTGGTAATGCATCACTACATTCTTAAGCTAATCTACACACCAAAAAATGATCAAGGATTTCAGCAAAATGATTTGCTGAAAAGCCATCAGCAATATTACGTTTCACTGATAATCAGCAATTTGGTTTATTTTCGCTGAAAATCAGTAAACTGGCCCAGATTGCTGAACACTCAGCATCTTTCACCATTTGACTGTCAGTCTGTCAAATTAAAAAAAAAAAAAAAGGAAAAAAAAACGCTTTCATTGTTTTTTTCAGCAGCGCTCGTGCAGTTTGCGACCGGTTTTTCAGTTAAAATTAAAGTTTTCAGTTAAAATTTGTAAGAACTTTCGACGATTCATGGATCCGGAAGTGCAGGAAGCTCTGCGTAATCTTAAGGCAGACCGTTGTGATGTGGAGGAGTTGTTTGGTAAGTAAAAACGATAAAAATAATTCTTTGTTTTCTACAGCGTTGACAAAAATGGCGGACATTATCAAATGTTTCTTCTGCCATCAATTGGTTGAGAGATATGTTGATGGGCTTCGACGACATCTTAAAGTGCATGAAAGCAAAAGACATTTTCACAAAGCGCTTGTGCATTATACATGCACTAGAAGAGGTTGCCGCATAGGCTATCGGAAGTTCAGCAGCCTGAAACAGCACATCGTTAAAAAACATCCGATGAAGATACCAGATACACATCACCAACTACAGCAACAAAAACAACATAACCAATTGGAAGAGCTCCAAAACGAAAATTTCAACTGCACTGAGGGGAACATCTCACCTTTTATGGAAAATGCAGATGCTAACCTGGTTGATGCAGAACTAAATGACATTACAATCGAATCTCTTCGAAATTTTGCATCGGTTGCTGTATGTAAGCTTCGGGCAGATGTTTCATTCACACAAGCCAAGATAGTTAAAGTTGTGGACTTCTGCGAAAACATTATCGACGAAATCAACATGTTTGTGTCGCAACGGGTGGATTTCTTTCTAAAAAGCTTAAAAATGCAGTGTAAATCAAAAGACATAGTAAACTTTAAAAACGACATTTCGGTGGTTAATCTATTTGAAGAAGTTAAAAGCTGTCGACGACAAGAGCAGTTTCTGAAGAAAGTAGTTGGCTCAATTCCAGTGCCAAGACCAATCATGTTGCGTTCTCACGAATCACGGCATTTAAAAAACGCGCAGGAGGAGAATGTCAAGGTGAGCATTTTGAAAAATTGTTTTGTAAGCAATGCACTAATATAAAAAATGGTTTATAGGTCAATGAAACATTCCAGTATGTACCCATAATTGAGTCACTGAAGATGTTCTTGTGGGACGAACATAACCGGCATATGTTATCGTCAAATTCGTATGTACCAGATGTGGTGGATCATTTGAATCCTAAAGTATACAATTCGTATACAAAAGGACAGTGCTTCGAGAACAGCCCCTATTTCCAGCAGAATCCTGACGCGTTGAGGTTAATTTTATATGATGACGATGCTGAGCCGTGCAATACGTTGAGTTCCAGAGCTGGCAACAATAAGATTGCTGCAATGTACTTCAAAATTCAGAATATACCAAACGAATTCAATTCGTCGAAAAAAGCCGTGTTCCCTTTGATCTACGCAAAATCGATCGATGCCAAGCGACATGGATATAGTAGAATCTTGGCCCCACTTGTAGATGATCTGAAGCGATTAGAAAAAGGAGTAACAATATTCTTTGGATCTGAGGCTTACATCATTAAAGCAGTTGTTATTGCATTGGCTCGGGACACACTAGCAGTTCACGACCTATTTGGATTTTTGGGGCCATCTGTCAGTCTTTTTTGCCGAGAATGCACAATCACAAGAAATCAGTTCAAGGATAATCCGTTTGAACACAATTTTCCTCGTAAGGACGAGCATTGGTACAATCTAAACCTGGACAAACTGAGTAAAAGGGAAATAACTACAACGGAATGTGGATTAAAAGTAACGGGGTGTGTTTTAAACGAACTGACGACGTTTCACGTAACGTAAAATCATGCTTTTGACGTGATGCATGACTTGGCTGAAGGGATAATTCCAGTCACAGTTCAGCTTGTCTTGTCATGTTATTACCGCAACAAGAAACTCGGGTTTAAGATCGATTACATCAATCATCGTATTAAAACATTCAGCTACGGATTTCGAGATCGAAAAAATAAGCCATCTTCCAACATAACTGCACAAATGCTTCTTCAACCAACCTCACATAGAATGAGGCAAACAGCATCACAATACTTATTATTGCTGAGGGCGTTTCCCTTCCTATTTGGACATAAAGTACCTGAAAACTGCCAATATATGGGTATAATAAGTGTGTTAGTATTCACCAATATAACTCGAATAGCGTTTTCACCAACCATCCCGGATTTCCTATTGGCAGAGTAAGAGATGGATATACAATCATTCCATAATGCATTTTTTCAATTATTCAGCCGGCGTCCAAATAAATTTCATCATTTGTTTCATTATCCTGATTGCATAAAAAAAATTGTACCACTTGTGCAATTCGACTGTCGAGTATTCGAAGGAAAGAACAAGAACATAAAAAATCAAATGAATACCGCCTGCAATTATAAAAATGTCTGCTTGAGCTTAGCTAAGCGACAAGTGTTTGCACATGCTGTCGATATTGCAGAACGTCCGTTTCAGAATAGTCTGGAGTATAAATCTGGGAAGATGAGTCTTGTGAACAACTTGAAGTGTGCAAAGTTGCTCCAACAAAAAGACATGGACCGATTTGTTACATGTAAAGCAATCAACTACAATGGTGTTTACTTTCGTCCTAATTGCATCATATCAATTAGTGATAAGGTGTCTGAGCTCCCTGTATTTGGAGTTATTAAAGAAATACTTGTAATCGACAATGCTCCTCAATTTTTTATTAGAATTTGGGAAGTAGTTGGATTTGACGATATTCTGCAAGCATATGAAGTTCAAGATACAGAAGAATCAATCATGATCAAGTTGCACTCAGTACATTGTTATACAACTTTTTCATTTTGGATGAAGTACAATGACGAAACGCGTTTCATTTCTAGAAGGATATATAATAATGACTACTGAATTGAATATATTCTTCATTGCTTAACAAATATATACATTCAAATAAACATTTAACTGACACCAGTTTTGTAAATGTAGCTCGTGAAGGAATCGTGGATGTCGGAACTTTCGTCGCTTTGGACAATGAAGATTTCAGTCGACTGCAGTTGAACACTGGCCAACGAAAAAAAATTCAAAAGTATCAAATTCGATTGCTTGAAAAATACACTGCTATTCCAGTGAAAGAAAACGCAGAAGAAGAAGAAGACGAAGATGATTTCTTGTAGACGAAGAAGAAGCTGATTCAACGGAAAATGAAAACGCTGTGCAACCGATATCCCTAGAGAAGGTAACCTAAATTGCTGCATTTTACCCAAACTTTTTTGTCTACATACATATTTTTTTCACGAATTCGACATCGATTTAGTTTTTCGACAATCTGCAGAAGGTTTGCGTATAATGGAGTTGCTAAGGCAAGAAAATCCCGTTAACAATAAGCTCGTGAAGTCTATCACAACCGTTCTAAGTGATTACCTAGTAAAGAGATTTGGATAGTAAGTAAAATATTTGTATTCATTCTTTACTTGAGGTGCAAGGATACAGAATCCAATAATGGCCAAAACAATGGCTGACTTTTGCCTCTTACTAGCGTTTTCAAAGCCACAAACCTCAATCAACGAAGAACCAATGCAGCTGCTTGTCATTTGGTTTGAATATGACTGAGTAATATGAAAGACGGGAATTTGTCCACTGCAGAAACCATATACCACCTTATAATTTTTTAGGTAATCGCGAGAGAAATTTTGATAATGTTATAACATTGGATTCTGAGCCATGCCACTTAAACATGCTGTATCCTCGTTCAAATTTTTCAGTTTAAATCCGGTACGAGAATACTATTGAATGATATTCAGCCATCAAAACTGCTACCTCTATTTGATATATTTCACACTTTTTAAATTGCCCATTTTAGCATTGTTTCAAGAAGTTCTCAATGCATGAAACATGTTCATTTCGACACTTGTTAGTATTCACCAAATATCTAATCTTTGCTAACCAAATCATCATGTGTGGCTGTACTCTTCGGCAAGAAGAACTATGCTATTAGCGCGAAGTACAGTTAGACCACTGAGATTGGCGCTTAGACACGATTAGTGATAAAAGGCAAGTATACGATTGATTAGTGTTTTTGCATTTGAGAATTTGCTGGTCGTGCTTAATATTCTGTAATTATAGATTACAAAATATGGGCCCGTCAAAAAGCGAAGTTGTGAAATACAAGTTGTATGGAAAATGTACTCCGTCAAACTTGCTCTTAAATCAAAATCCAATCAAGGATGTATGTGTTCCTTTCTCCCATAAAATTCAAATCGAATCGGAAAATTCAGCCCCATTTAAAATGCATGGGAGAAAAACCTTTAACTTTTAAATTTTTCTAGCAAATTTAAATTGCATCAAGATTAATAAATTGTAAATGCCTTCCTGAAATAGAGAACGTATAATTAGTCGTCATAAACTGATAAAACTAACCATGAATATGATGAAATCCGTCTGCATCATATTAACAACTTTATCTTGTGGAAACGTTGGTTTTGAGAATTTACGTAGATTCAATTTGAACGTTCTATGCATTCCAAGGCATACAAATACTCGCCAATCACCTATGTGTATACCGGTTTATAATTTTTACACGACCATGGAGTAGTATCATAGACTAACTCCAAGACCAGTAGGTCCCATACAAAAACGATTTTTTTCTTGGCTCAGTCAGTACTAGAACATGGGTCCCAAGCTCGGTCCCAAGCTTAATAATGCGCCCCTAGTAATGAACTCACACGAACATACTCTCAAATATTCTGTCAAAATAACACAGCAAATCAAAACAAAGGCGCAAATATGTATAACAAGGTGCTGTCTTCAAGGTGTAATTCGGACCTAGGGGTTCTACCGGAGTGAACCAATTTCAAATCGTTAGTTGCATATTGATTGTTGGTAGTATCATAGACTAACTCTAAGACCAGTAGGTCCCATACAAAAACGATTTTTTTCTTGGCTCAGTCAGTACTAGAACATCGTCCCAAGCTCGGTCCCAAGCTCAATAATGCACCCCTTATAATGAACTCACATGAACACACTCTCAAATACTCTGTCAAAATAACACAGCAAATCAAAACAAAGGCGCAAATATGTATAACAAGGTTCTGGCTTCAAGGTGTAATTCGGACCAAGGGGTTCTACAACAGTGAACCAATTTCAAATCGCTAGTTACATATTGATTGTTGGTAGTATTCTAGCAGATCTGCTACCTTGTGGTACGAGTTTCAAACTGCAAAAAAGACAATTTAATATTGATTTTCAAAATATGAATAAAAATTGAGTTTTGAATAATTTTTCGAGCTGTGGACTTCTCTTGTGACTTTGATGATTGTTCATGGTGTCTTTCTGGTATTCCGCAAAATCGACGACAGCTTCCTAATGGTTGAACTGGTCAAGAATGGCGACGAGTAAAATTTAAAAATTACCGTTAGGTTCAAGCTCATAGGGACATTTGATGAAAAAGCACGGTAGTTGCAAGACCAAGTATGTATGCACCATCAAGAGCCATTTCAAATCCATGATCATTATACAACCAACGATTCACCGAAACGTAATTGCCACCATGGCCACTGGGTATGCCAAGTAGGTCAGCTACAGTGTCCTTTCTGTGACTTCTTCACTCCTTCTGAATTCGAAACACCATCTTCCATACAATTTATTAAACGATTGAATGCTTATTTAATTTGTTGCGGCTCTTTTTGGAAGCAGGTGAATATTTTTTCGGTCCACCTTTCTGACACTTTATCAATAACGCGATGATCATGGTTACTTTGGCTAATTTTATGCGCATTTTCTACTCCTCGTTTTCTACCAAGTTGATTCAGTGGAATGAATAGGTACAAAGGCGGTTATTCTGAGCATCGAATTAAACTGTGGTGACAATGTCATTTCAATGGTCACTAAGGTGACGACAATCTTTCAGAATAACCCGCAATGTATAACAATTTTCTGTTTTCTCAAGCAATTTATTTTGAATGCGTATTTCTTATTTAGTTTTAATGGATATTATTACTAACTGTTTCTTACTTTTAGTCATCCAAGCATGCATTACAAAGATGTTATCGCCAGATCATTGGTCAGCAAGTATAACTCGTTAAAGTCCAGCAAAGCAGCAATTCCTCGTGCCTTGTGGCACGGAACGGAAGGGTAACTCAGAACGATTCAATGAAACCACAGACAGACGTTTAAGCTAGAACAAAATTAATCGATAACTTTGTGTAAATTTTCAAATCGCTAGCAAACGCTAGCGTTAGCAATTGCTGCTTCACTAACGCCACGTTGTTCACTTAGTCGAGATGCCCACTGATGTGGTGAAGTTACGGCATCTGCTAGCATGTCAAAATATCACTCCATCGTTCGCCACAAAGCACCCGATATTGATACGATGTTTTAACGTGCAATTAGATGCCCCATAGCGGCTACAAAACTAACAGATTTGCGTTTTGCTAGTTGCTCATTGTCATTTGGCGATTTCTTTTAAATTGACGGTTACGAAATTTTACACACGCTGAAATTCAAGCTTGAATGGCTGTGATGAAACTAAAAGTGAAAAATGTTGTGGTGTAAAAAGTATCTCGATTTTATTTGTTTCTACTCAATCTATTTTTACAGTGTTGAAGAAACGTCAAATCAACTGGTATAAGTGGTATATTTGCTGCCATATGATCATCACAGTATGCTCTGGTTACTTGAAGAAAAAACAACAACACTTCATTTTGAGATTTTTCCATTTTATCCTGCAATAATCTCATCAAAAAATACTATAACTAATTACTCCTTTGAATTGTGGCATGCATTTCTGCAATCTGATGGAATAAAATGTGCGGAACACACGAATATATGGTTGCTATCGTGTACAATCGAACCAATTTCCTAAGCCAACAACCAATTCTGCCTGTTTTCAAATCCCCCAGAAGTACGAATCCAAATGTGAATTATTCTTTATAAATTCATAATACATTTACAGGCAGTGCAAAAAAAGAAAGCATTGTTGAATGCTGTTGTGCTGAATCGATTAGAAATAGCACAAAGTTTTTCCCGCATTATTTGAAATTCTTCGAGAAACGTCATAACAAAACAAAAATCAAGGGCTCTAAATCATGCACACAAGGTATAACAAATACACAGATGACGTCACTACAATAATCAGTTGAGAAAACAATTCGTGTGCAATATAGATCACGGTGAACTAACGTCAATTGATCTCTATCGTTTGCTGTACAGAATCGTGATTCACAAAGTAGCAAAGGCTGCTAGTATTTTTATGCGTCTTCATTTTAATCATTTGCTATACTTCGTTCTAGCTTGAATGTTTGTCTGCGCTTTTAAATTATTTTAACCCTTATTTTCAGCGGCAGAATCCCATAAAACGTTGAATGGAACATTTGTAGATCATTTAAGCTACGACCATGTCATAATATCAAAGTTAGAGTCTAATCAACATTTATTCAAGAACATTAATGAATTTCAAGCCCATTGTTTTGTTCAAAATGGGTTTGAAATTAGCTTTGCCAAAGTGCCCGTTGCGTTTACGTTTGTGTGTATTTGACAGTTTTTCCATAAGTTTTCTGTGAAACTTACGTTTCCAATCATGGAGATACTAAATTATCACACAGACACAGACAGAAATAGTATACGATGCACACATATATTTCAAAGAATAATCAGTTATAACGTAATTTAAAAGAAATTACTTAGCTCAATTAACGTATACGCAACAGTGGTTTTGAAAAATTCGTGTGTGCATGTACGTTGAATACGATCAAAACAAATTAGTTTGTTTGAAAGGTATATCCTTTGGCTATCTTACTGACTGTGTTCACACACACCAATAGAAAAAAAAACTCATAAATTGCATTGTATGAGTTGGTACATGTCTTATGGACACAATTTCAATCATAAACTAGAAGTTACTGGTTATATTTTTTGTCGTTTCACAATGGGAATATGTTCACAAAATGCCAAATATTATTTGTAGCTAGTTAACCATCCATTAAGGTGTGGCTGAGTGTGTACCATTTGAGCTTAAAATGTATGTTGCATTCTATTTGTCGAGCAATGCGCCAGTGTTGCGTATACGCAACATGCTGTCACGGTGTTCCTAAGCGTCAAAAAAAACCTCTAAAAATGCTAAATTTCATTAATGCATCCACAAGACTTATATTTTGATACGATATCGTCGAAAAAAAATGTTTTGTGGAAAACGGCGAAAATGGGTTAAAAGATTTTTATGAGAAGATTCCAATAGAAGGTTCGAACAAATTAAGAGAGGTTTTTTTTTCGATAGTGCTAATTCATCCAATGGACGACGCTATTGATTTTTTTTTTATTTATGTAGGCTTCCGCATGTCTTATCGTTATGCGAGTACTAAAGCCCTTAAGTTCTGAGATTTTGCGTAAATGTACTTGCTGTTCCAGATACCCGATTCGCAAAAAAACCTTTACTGTTTAATTCACTTCCCTGCCTTTAATAGGTTAAGACAAGCCATAAGACATGCCAAGGCCAATATTTCTTCGAATATCTTCAAGTATATTCGCAAAAATGAAGAAAATAAAAGATGGTTTGTGTTACTTAAAATGTAGTGTTATCAAATTTTTTGCACAAAAAGAATATTTTTCCTTGGTGTTATTTTTTTCAATTAGGTTAATTAATCACTACAACTTGTTGTTATACAGTTTTTCTATGCATTTTTTTGAAGCTACAATTTGTTAATTAAGGTAAATGCTGAAATGAATACGTCGGTTTCAGAAATTGGGTTGTTTAATCAATAAACAAATGTCGGCTTTTTATATTCAGTTAAATTATATTTATTGTGTGTTTGTGTGTGTGTGTGTGTGTGTGTGTGTGTGTGTGTAAGTGTGTGTGTGTGTGTGTGTGTGTGTGTGTGTGTGTGTGTGTGTGTGTGTGTGTGTGTGTGTGTGTGTGTGTGTGTGTGTGTGTGTGTGTGTGTGTGTGTGTGTGTACAATCCAACGCCCATCGTCCGGCAGTGATTTTATGGAAGAAAAATGTTTACAGTTAAACGAACTGTTGTCGACTCGATAAACATTTTTAGCCCGGGAATTGGAAAGTGATAGCTCTGTTGGGTTCCAGTGACCCATTTCAGAATGCCTGGTTACTCACGCCTCCGAGGTCACTTTCACTTACACCAAACCTCGCATAACCGCAGTACTAACATTAAATGGATATAGGTACTGTGCATACACTTCCATCTTCAAATCTTATTGTTTTGATGATGGCACGTATTTAGCAGTATCGTTCATATTCAGAAAGATCTCACCAGATATTGTTGCTGATCTTCAGTCTTCATTTGGAGGGCTTCCCTGTGTTGCTAAAGGATGCATTTATGTCTTTACATAAGAAGCACTCTGCTTTTCGGCAAATATTTTCACATCTTCCTTTTCGAAAGGAACAGCCCGAATACAATTAGTACTTCGCGCACAATGAAAATCACAGGTAAAAAAAAACTTCCGCGAAAAAATTAACTTGAAAAATCACAATCATTGTTCAGCGAAAAAAAAACACTTCACAGCTCTCCATCTGTTCACCATGTGGTGAGTAAGTGCATCTGGAATTATATGCCAGTCACTTACGCGCACACTTCTGACCAGCAAATGGCCGTTTTCTACATTGCACTGGTTTTCATTTTTTACTCTCCACACTGTGCCAACAATCAAATCCCCCCGCTATGAGGCGACTCTATATCAACTTCTAAACTGCTTATAATCATAAAGTCACTCGTGACAAAGCGGAAAAATACTTTAATTTAATTTCTTATGTCCGCGTGGCATAATACTAACAGCACTAACTAACGCAACTAAGCTGATATTAACTCTTCCTCAGGGTGCGGTGGCGAAGCACAAAAAACAAAAACACCGGGAAAAATTACCGACCATCACACATTTTTCGAAGGAATCGATTATATTCACTACATCTTATACAAAACATGTGAAGATTTTATGATTTCACTGTTCGTTTGAGTTGAATTTTGAATATATTTTTGATTTTATTCTAAGCGAAAAGTACGCAGCAAAAGCAAAACACGTCAGTTTCCAAGTTAAATTATATTTATTTTGTGACCGCAAAATCAATGTGTAGCGATCACATAGACGATTCATCACAATTTTCAAATTAAATAAAATAAGTTTATAAAATGACACTAAAAAGATTAAGTGGAAGTTAACTTTCATACAAAGTCCCATAGAGGGGTGTATCAATATTGTTTTTTTCTTAAATGCAATCACTTTTGCACAAAAGATTTCCTGTACATTAAAACTCATAACATTTTGAAAATACGCAAGCTCCTTAGTAATGTATGTTGAGCAGTCAAATGCAAAACGTTGATTAAAATGTCACAATTATCAGGTTTATCTGACTGGAATTGCTCCTGATTGATTTCACACCGCAAGATGTCACTATTACAAAAGTTGCAGGTTATACGTGTTATATAAAATTGCTTATTATTGGTCTTATATCAACCGTGGATCCAGCTGTCAAAGTGGATGAATAAAGCAGGAGTTTGTTTATTTGAAAGAAATATTAAAGTCTGAACATAAACTTCTCCAAATGCTTCACTGTGAGGTGCTGGGATGTGATATAGATGGTACAAAAAAATCGATGTACGCTAACATCCAATTTCTTATTCATCCAAGAGAAGAGTCAGAGAAGTCTCTTTTAGATCAAATCATTAATAATATCGATTTATTGATATTTATATATTCGTTCTACCAGGACAAACCTTCATATAATTACCTTGTTACTTTATACTAGCAGGTCTAAAAATGTTGTCTAAGCTTGGAGCAGATTAAATTATTTTCCGTGTAAAATGTGTGACCTCCACCGCAAGATGTCGCGACTAAGAGCTCGCAAACTTCATCATTATTTGTCATTCAAGATATACTTCCATTCTGTGCTTGTGGTTTTATCCTCATGGTAGAGGACAGGGCAAGCACAGTGGAAAAATCCACTACCACATCGAGTACATGGTGAAAAAGGACAAGCAACAAGTTCATCAACCGAGGCGCCATGGCAATGTGGATATCATTGATGGCGATGACAACAACATGCTACAGACTGATGACAACAACCAAAATGACCCTGCAATGGTAACGAATATAACATTATTGATTATATTGCTTACAGTAGCGGGATTATATTTTTACAGATTGAAAAATTGAAGTACATTGTCCCAACTGATGCATTTTTGGATGTCATTAAAAGTGATTGGATACAAACGTTTGGCGCAAGGAAAAACATCAGAGATAAAAGTGATGACACAAAACTGGTTGACGAAATGCTTGAAGCTTTTCCTCTTACGACTGAGTTTAACGGATCATTGGTAAAACAGTTTTAACTTGCTGCTGTGTTCTTATTACATGCTTATTTATCTGTTATAGATTGCTGTCGATTTCGAATTGATGTTTTCTAATGTTGGTGACTTTAATGAAACATGGGATATTTTGCAATCAAAAATTCTAGGGAAAGACCGCAACTTGCATTCGTACTTCAAATTCGTGAGTATCTCTACCGTAAAAGTTGAAAACATGGTTGATTATGTATATTTAAAATACAGAATTTGTTCGAACACTCCTCGTCATAAGGGAGAAAAATCCATCCCGTGGAGTCAAGCGTGCAATTCTAGGACCACAACAAATCGTAAACGTTTTGGATCGTATTATCGAGTGGATCAATGTATGACACATTTTTCAAAACTTATATTTCTTTAAAAATAATCCTGACAATCTTTTTCAGCCTGAAGACGACGTCGAACAGTTCGCTGTTGGCTACTCGAAAACGAAGCTCCCGATCCTTATTGTCAAGGCACCGCAGTACGAAGAAGGAGCTGCGTACATCCGGTTAAACCGCCGTGTTTTCTGTAGGATGCGATATCCCTCGAGCGTTTTTACTGTTGTTGCAGACACACTATATATTCAAATTGAAGTTCGAGCCGTCTCTCGCAAATTTTTTCAATTTATTTACTGCAGCTGTTTTGACAGTGGAGAATGTGACCACAACCGTAAACAATTTTATTTTTGAGCTTGACTAAGATACTAAAATATAGAACGAGAAAAAACAAAATAAAATATGTTTTTATTAATCCCCTTGAAATGGAAACCAGAGAGCTGATTTTTCAGCAGCTTGATATTTTTTGCTGAATTCTACCAGAAAAGTGCTGTCAAATTACGAAACAGCCAAAATTACTGAATTTTCATTAAATTGATAGTGTTTACTGAAATATATCAGCAAAGTGCCGTCAAATCACGAAACAGCCAAAATTGCTGAATTTTCAGCAAAAATCAGATATATACTGAAAGTTCAGCAAACTTCTGTCAAGCAGAATGACACTTCGCATTGCTGAAAAAATCAGTAATTTTATATTGCTGAAATGATTACTGAAAATTCAGCTCGGCAAAATTCAGCAAAATTTTGTTGATTTTCAGCGAAAAAAATTTGGTGTGTACACACCAAATTTGTTTTTTTCATTCCAGCAAAATGATTCGCTGGTTGTTAACCAGCAATTCTCCTTTTTGCTGAAATTCAGCAATTGATTTCACCAATAACTAAAAAACTGCAAATGTCAAATTTTTTACTGAAATCCCAGTAACCGTGTGAACCTGTCAAATATATTTCACAAAAAACCGGAAAAAAACTGACGATTTGGCAAAATGATTGGCACATTTCCTCTATCGTTCGCATTCGATGGCCTATTGGTACTTATATAGCGTTTACTTTACGACAACTTCATTCATACCTACTATTGCTATATTGTTTTCAGATAAGTTTGGATTTCACGCAAATGTATCCAGCAGCTATCGAAAGTACGCAAAACTGGGGTCTTTTGCAAAATAAGATTCTTACCAAGTTCAAACACTTGCACCCAACTGTTAACAATCGTAAGAAATATTTCATTAATAATAGTGTTTAGTTTAACTTTGCCTCGTTTTTTTCAGAATTTATTCGATCGTTGCATATCATCAAAGACAAAAGTCCAACCCGTGGAGCAAAACGGACCAATAAAGGTTTTCAAAAAATAAACAACCTTTTGGAAGGAATTGTCGAGTGGATAAATGTACTCTATTTAAAAAAACGTTAAAATAATCATTAATACCACTTTCAACTGATTCTAGCCCGAGGATGATATCAATGAGTTCGTCGTGGGTTATCGAAGCACCAAAAATCCGGTCATGATCATCAAAGCACAGATTTACGCTGAGGGTCATTGTTACATTAGCATCGCAAAACGATTTTTTCCGTATGGTCCGAAATTGAGCAAGCTTTTACTACGTTGATTAAACACTATTTTTTTAACATCAAGTTTGAACAATGCCACGCGAATTTTCTCTTTTTTTTACGGGAGCTATTTTCAACGTGACGAAACCATCAAATACCGTAACCGTTATCGTTCAATTGAAGTAAACTGGTAATGTTTTTTTTAACTGTTTAACTTTTATTTGTTTTTGGATTTGCATTTTACCTTCATATGAGCAATATAAAATAAAAATTTATTCGATGGATCGGTAGGTACCTGAAGGTAATCTGCTCAGATATGTATTGCAGAGTGTAAATGTAAGTAAAGTTCGAATAACATAATTATCTTTAATGCATTAATCAATATTTACATGTCCGAAGAAGTTGCCTCAGTATTGCCTTTATTTATTTATTTATTTTTATTTAATATTTTGTTATTAAACATTGCGCTGATATTTCAGCAGTGCCAAAAAATTGCTGACAAAGCAGCAAATTACGGGGATTGTGGATTTGCTGATCGTTCAGCAAATTAAAAGCAAATGTGCTGAAATTACAGTAAAGTGCTGTCAGTTTTATGAAATTCATTTTTGCTGGTATAACAGTAACATTTATTTTGCTGGATAGATTGCTGGTTTTACAGCTCGGCAAAATCCAGCAAAATTTTGCTGATTCTCAGCGAAAAAAAATGAGTGTGTAACGCTTCATTACTTCACAACTGTTGAAGTGATGCGATCCCGCATTACCGATGTTGATTTTGGGATGAATAAGTGCAATAATATAATGCTTGTGGTTACTTGGGGACAGACTGACACAAACTGAGCTTAGCGTGCATGTAATGTCTTTCAGTGTAGGCTTCATGCTGAATTAATTTTTAACAACGCCAGGGCCATCTTTTGGAGAAAATGTAAATATTACTCGCATCTATCCCTTGGTTTGGCAGCCTACCTAGTTGTCTTTCTTGAAAATATTAATTTGCTTGCTTGTATAAAACGGAAGTGTACTTGCCGAAATCTTTCTGATGTCTTTTTATTTGTGACTTTGAAAGATGACGGGATTGTCGGAAAAGGTTCCTAGTTTTATATTATGATTTTTACCGTTTTACTGGTTTATTGTTTGTTAACTGTTAGTTCTGTGCCATCTTCTTTATTAAGTTGACTAATTAAATATGTGCGACGCTAGCGATCCGAGAAAATAGTGCCCGAAACTAGCAGTTGACTATTACATGTGGAAGGAAATTATATTGACATATTCTCGTCTCCGTTTTAGCCAATTCTGATCGACGGTCGTGGCCATTTGCTTGGTCGCTTGGCCTCTGTCATTGCTAAGCAGATTCTGAATGGACGCAAGGTAGTGGTCGTTCGTTGCGAGGACCTGCAACTGTCGGGACATTTCTTCAGGAACAAAATTAAGTTTCTAGCATATCTGCGCAAACGGTGTAATGTCAATCCTGCTCGGGGTCCATTTCATTTTCGTGCCCCCAGTCGTATGTTGTGGAAGGCCGTTCGCGGTATGGTGCCACACAAAACCAAGCGAGGGCAGAACGCCTTGAAACGCCTGAAGGTTTACGAAGGCATTCCGCCTCCTTACGATAGGCAAAAGCGACAGTGTGTTCCCATCGCTATGAGACAACTTTGCCTGCGTCCAGACAGGAAGGTTTGTAGAGAGCTGCAAGCATTTCAGCAGCATCATAACTAAACATTTTTTCTAATGCATTGTTTTAGTTCTGCGAAGTTGGTCGTGTAGCCCACGAAGTTGGCTGGAAGTACCGTGACGTTGTCAACAATCTGGAAGCCAAGAGGAAGATCAAGTCCCGTCTTTCATACTTGCATAAGAAGAAGTTGAAGGTAAGTGATCAACAATTATGACTATCAAATTTCGAGCCATTCCGTAATGTTGTTGATATGTGCTGTGTTTTTTTTTAGCATCTTTCTAAAAGAACGCTTTAAATCTAATCGAGCTGCATTAGTTAGGAAGAAGTTATTTTAAATTTTATTTCTACCACCTTAATTACATCAAAATTTGCATTGTTTCTCGTTATGTTGCTAATGAAAATATTCGTTCCTTACGAAGCAGATCATAATTCGTATACTGGCGATATCTACAACAAGTGTCAACTTATGATTTGCTCAGACTGCAGAGTTGCAACATGAAACAAGGCAATCTTGGTGATGTTTTCCTTGTCGATCATAAATATTGCCTGCCATAGCGCCCACCTTGGCAAGTGAGTCCGCTTTCTCATTACCCGGAATGGAGCAATGAGAAGGGACCCAAACCAAGGTGATGGTGTATGAATTGTTTGATAGGGCACCCGAAAGAGATCGTATTTTTCTAACGAAATATGGAGAGTACTTTGCTGGCATCATTGAACGAATAACCTAAAGTGAGCTGAGACACTGTAAACATGAAAAATTGATCAGAGGGAAGAGAGGCGGCGTATACAGAGCAAGGATTTTGAAGGCTCCACCAAACTGCAGCGTTTTTTTGCCGCCGCGGCGGAAAAATCGCCACGGTGAGATTACATGGCGGCTTATGGGAGCGCTTAAACCAACGCGATTAAAAAACGCATCGCGTCGGTTTGTGCACTCCCATAAGCCGCCATGTAATCTCACCGCTGCGATTTCGCTGCCGCGGCGGCAAAAAAAAAAACTGGAGTTTGGTGGAGCCTTGAAGCTTGAAGGAGGCGCATGAATTTCGTTAAAACACCAAATTCAGTGGAATCATTTCCGCGCCAACATTAGATTAGCGAGAATTTGCTTGTGTAAACAATGGCTTTCGTAGTCATTTTTTCTTGATCAAATGGTCACAAATACAAATTAAATACTCTTTAACCCTTTATAAGGCCGTGACAACCAAGCAAGGAATTAGAACATACTATTATGGAACGCAATGCTTACGCTGAATAGTGAATACGAATATTTTTCTTTTAAAAAATGCAAAATTGTAGGTGGCAATATAGTTGCCACTGCCCGTTAAGTCGAAAAACATTGGTGGCAATATAGTTGCCACTGCCCGTTAAGTCGAAAAACATTGGTGGCAATATAGTTGCCACTGCCTGTGAAGCCAAAAAATTGGAAACATTGGTGGCAATATAGTTGCCACTGCCCGTTTAGCCGCAAAAGGTAGGTGGCAATATAGTTGCCGCTACCCGTGGAGCCGAAAAACATCAGTTGCAATATGCAAGAAATGCTGCCTCAAATGAAAAAGCGATTCTATCAGTAGACATGAATAGAACTGCAGAACTTGACTCAGAAGATCCGATATTGTCCATCTAATTTAAAACATTTTCCAAAATGCCATTTTTAATGGCCATTTTAGCTAATTTTTGGCCACTGCTTGAAAATTACAGTTTTCTCGAGAATAAAAAGCTTTAAAACTTGGATTTCTTTTCAAAAATTATTCCAAAAAAAAATAACCTCTTGGTATCCTGAGTTGGTTATCGACAAAAAATCAAAGATATATATTCAGTAGCTAAAGAGAAAAAAATATGAATTGTTGGTGGCAACATAGTTGCCACTGCCTTATAAAGGGTTAATATCTCCACCGCTGATATATTCAATTTTAAGGAATTTAACTTCCGATAAATTAGCAGACAAAGTGTTTGTTTACAAAAGCAGATTCGCCCTAAGCAAATGTGGGCGCTGATTTGTTCTTGAGCCATCGGAGTAAAACTTCCTGTCACCTCTGATATGGCCAAACTTGCAAAAATTGATGCAATGTACTCCGAATCGATTTAGCACCTCACAGCGGATGAGGAACCGGAACGATAGCTTCACAGAACGATCTTATAAAGGAAGACCTTCAAATTCATAGCATGAGTTGAGCTTCAGAACCTGAGTTTCCGCGGCGGATTCAAAACAGAAACTACCGTACTCGAGAACCGACAGAATCGTTGTACTATACAGCTTTATCAGATCTTCCGGGTGGGCTCCCCATCATGTTCCGGTGATAGTACGCATGAAGTTTATTCGCTGCTGGCATAACAGATGCAGAAACTCAATGTGCTTTCCCCTGGTGCTTCAGAATCGTACCAGACCCGTAGGTAATTAATAAGACAAACTTTGGGTTATTATTTTACTCATGAGTTGAAGCGGTATCTGTGCTGGATCGCGCTTCCTAGAAAAAACAACTAGCTCAGTTTTCTCTGGGGGGAATTCGATACCCAGCTTTACATCCCAGGTAGACAAATTGTCTAGGGTATCCTGCAACGGTCTCTGCAAGTTGTTCGCCCCTGGTTCTACAATTGAAACAAGCTATGGCAATTTTTGAATTGAATCAACCATACTTCATGGTTAAAAGAGCGACCATTCATGCACATCTGTTATAGGGTTAAATCAAAACAAAAATGTTATAATTCCAACCAGTGTGTATATCTGAAGAAGCTCTACAAAAAATTGGAAACATTGGTGGCAATATAGTTGCCACTGCCCGTTTAGCCGCAAAAGGTAGGTGGCAATATAGTTGCCGCTACCCGTGGAGCCGAAAAACATCAGTTGCAATATGCAAGAAATGCTGCCTCAAATGAAAAAGCGATTCTATCAGTAGACATGAATAGAACTGCAGAACTTGACTCAGAAGATCCGATATTGTCCATCTAATTTAAAACATTTTCCAAAATGCCATTTTTAATGGCCATTTTAGCTAATTTTTGGCCACTGCTTGAAAATTACAGTTTTCTCGAGAATAAAAAGCTTTAAAACTTGGATTTCTTTTCAAAAACTATTCCAAAAAATAAATAACCTCTTGGTATCCTGAGTTGGTTATCGACAAAAAAACAAAGATATATATTCAGTAGCTAAAGAGAAAAAAATATGAATTGTTGGTGGCAACATAGTTGCCACTGCCTTATAAAGGGTTAATATCTCCACCGCTGATATATTCAATTTTAAGGAATTTAACTTCCGATAAATTAGCAGACAAAGTGTTTGTTTACAAAAGCAGATTCGCCCTAAGCAAATGTGGGCGCTGATTTGTTCTTGAGCCATCGGAGTAAAACTTCCTGTCACCTCTGATATGGCCAAACTTGCAAAAATTGATGCAATGTACTCCGAATCGATTTAGCACCTCACAGCGGATGAGGAACCGGAACGATAGCTTCACAGAACGATCTTATAAAGGAAGACCTTCAAACTCATAGCATGAGTTGAGCTTCAGAACCTGAGTTTCCGCGGCGGATTCAAAACAGAAACTACCGTACTCGAGAACCGACAGAATCGTTGTACTATACAGCTTTATCAGATCTTCCGGGTGGGCTCCCCATCATGTTCCGGTGATAGTACGCATGAAGTTTATTCGCTGCTGGCATAACAGATGCAGAAACTCAATGTGCTTTCCCCTGGTGCTTCAGAATCGTACCAGACCCGTAGGTAATTAATAAGACAAACTTTGGGTTATTATTTTACTCATGAGTTGAAGCGGTATCTGTGCTGGATCGCGCTTCCTAGAAAAAACAACTAGCTCAGTTTTCTCTGGGGGGAATTCGATACCCAGCTTTACATCCCAGGTAGACAAATTGTCTAGGGTATCCTGCAACGGTCTCTGCAAGTTGTTCGCCCCTGGTTCTACAATTGAAACAACGGCGTCATCCGCAAGCTGTCTTAGCATGCAATATTCCATGAGGCAGCTACCGATGTCTCTGACATAAAAATTATAAAAAGGGCTTAAACAAGAGCCCTGGGGAAACCCTTGTAGCTAATTCGTGAAGTTATTGAAGACCCGTGAGAAAAGCTCATATGTTCAGGGTGGCCACAGACTCGGGAAAACCGGGAAATGCGGGAAACCAAAATCATCGGGAAAAAGGCGGGAATTTCAAAAGTCATCTGGAATTTTTGTCATATGGAAGGAACCATACTCACACCTTTTTCAAATGATTTGAGTAGCGTTTTTGTCATTTACTCAGTCCATCGATCTCATTGTTCAGCCTGTTTAAAACGAACCGCTTAGAGCATCTTCAGCGGTGGTCTATTTTAACATCTTTATAGTTGATTTGCATCAGCAAACTTAAAAAGAACCAGCTAAAACAGACAAACTTTGCGTTCCCCGCACTGGTGTAGTATTTCTTTTTGTTAAACCCACCAACACCTATCATCTTGTCAATCTTACAAAATCCAGAAATCTTCAGAGACCGAGGATTTTTCGCAAACTTTTTACCATGGATTGATTTGAGTGGTGGTGAGTGTGTGAATACATGCATTTAATTTAAACGATATTAGATAGTGCTGATAGTGATAGATAGAGCCACGCCAAGCTATGACAAGAAGCACTTTTTGCGACGTTTCAACATGCCAAGAGATATGATCTTTGACATTTGTGACAACTACAGTCAACTGATGACTTTTTCCAGCGAACTTCCCAAAAATTCAAGGAACTTGCCAGATAATTAGAGAACTTCCAATAGAGAACATTCAAAAAATTCATAAAGCTTTTCAACAGTTTGCGGATCTTCCTAGAGGTTTAGTGAACTTCTTAGAATTTCATAAAACTTGCTAGACATATACAGAACTTCTTAGAAGTTCGACGAACTTGTTGGAGTTCAAGAAACTTCCTTGAAGTTCAGGGTTTCTCATGAACTCAAAAAACTTCTCAGAACTTCAGGAAATGCTCACAAAGATCATGGAACTCCCCTAAAGATCAGGGAACTTTCCAAAAGGTCAGCTCCTCCAAAGATGAGGGAACTTTGCAAAGTTCAGAGAACGTCCCAGAAATTAAGAAAATTTTCCAGAAGCTCATGGAATTTTTCAGAAGCTCGAAAAAACTCCCGGATGCTCAGGGGATTCAGCAATTCAGGAAATTTCTCAGTAGTCCTGCGATCTTCCAAGAATTTCAGAAAACTTCGCCTAAGATCGGGGAACGTTCCAGAATTTCAGAAAACGTCCCAGATAAACAGGAAACTGGATTTTTGAGCATTCGAAAAGTTTAGGAATCATTCAAAGGATTTTTTCATAAGTTTGAGGAGCTTCCTAGAACTTCAGGAATCTTTCCAGGTGATCGAGAAACTTTCCAAACGTTCCGAAAACATCCCAAAAGTTCAGGGTATTTAAGTTTTAATAAGAACTTAAACTTCTTACTACTCGAAAAATTTTCTAACCCAACCAAAACTAGAATAAAGAAACCAACTACTTTTTAATCAATTTCATAGAATTTCCACCTATTCACAATTTTGGAGATCATAAAAAGTTCTTGTACGGTCTAACAACATCTCGGTAATGCTAACTATTCCACAGAAATTCCACGGCTTCCAAGATTTTTGTTTCAATTTCTCGTAAGTTATTTAAATATGTGTGATATTCTGCTTTTTATCACAGAATATGTACCTGCTAGAAGTTAAAACATCTTCTGGGAAGCGAAATCTGATTTTCCAAGTTCCCGTCATTTCCAGAAAGCTGTTCCTATTCCATGGATGATCAGCAAACTTTTTGGAAGTTCATCCAAGTTTTCAGAAATGTTAATAATTTTTCGGCAATTCTATGAACTTCTCTAAAGTTCCACCATTTCTCTTCTCGAAAGACAGCGAGCAAACTTCATGATTATCTGGATACTTCCAATTATTTTATTCAACTGCCGAGAAGTTTTATCAACTTCTGACATGTTCATTATAGATATTTCCATCCAAACTTCATAGATATTCTGAAGTTCATTAAATTAAATTTTTAAAGAGTGCGTTCAGTAAGAAACATAGAAGCTTATATAAGTTCTGAAATGATGCAAAATAGATCCGGTATAAAACAAAATTTACAGCGATGTTTTTGCGTTTGTTCTAAACAAATAAATCCAAACTATGATTTGAACCACCGTTGAAGATGCGCTTAGAAGACGGCTGTAACAGGTGAGGCCAGAAATTAACTTATTTTTCATTTGGTGGCGAATGGGTTTTAAGTGTGGCAAATTGCGTATGTAAGGGTGTTAACACATGATGAAAGAAGAATTTGGGCAGCTGTGCTCAATGCCGTCTGACGTTGTTTGCAGGATTCCAGAGAAAAGAAAATGGCTTGGACAAATTTTGGCTAGAACCAAGAAGGAGCTACCAAATTTGATAACATTTCTTGATTCATCCTGTCGCACAAAAAGGCGTATTTTAAATAAATGGAAAGTGTCTAGTGGCAAATCAAACTGGAAAAAGTGTGGGAGCTCAGAGATTTAACTACGAGCAATTTATTTTAACTCATCTTAACAGTCGGGATAATAAAGCAAAAATGCGGGAATTTTTATATTAAGATTGTGTGACCACCCTGTATTTTTCTCAGACAATAAATTGTACAAATAGTTGTTTAATAGTTTAATAGTTGTTTAAGTGAAAGGCCACACACTTAGAAAAATTTACAGTACACTAAGGTTTTTTACACGGGGATACGTACCGTGTAAAAAAACCGTGCAAAAACCGCGCTAATTCCGGAGTCCGTGTAAAAAAACCGTGCTAATTCCGAAAAACCGTGTAAAAAAACCGTGCTAATTCCGAAATCCGTGTAAAAAAAACGTGTTAATTCCGAAATCCGTGTAAAAAAACCGTGTTAATTCCAAATCCGTGTAAAAAAAACTTTGATAACCTGTTAAGTGTATTGCAATGGAAAACACTTAAAATATTTTCTAAACGGTGGAATAGATAGCAAAACAAGTTACAAGAGCTAAGCTGAAGGCTCCTAGGCCAGAACACAAAATAGGACCGGAGTGAATGTGTGTGGGGATAAGTGGGAATAATACAAGTACATTCATGATGGCATATCTCGAGACCCTTAATATCTGCAAAGGTGCGGTCTTGAGCAAAGTTGTTCAGAAAGTCAAGAACATTCGAAAAGTAAAGCGTTTTGTTCGGAATTCCACCACTACGTGGCGCTAGTACCCATACTAAATTGAGCATTTGCAACTTGTTCTGTTTTGAGATTCTGATAAGATGGATAGTTCTAGTCATCGGCAAAGTTGTTCAGCAGATCAAGGGCATTCAAAAGATGGGCCGTTCTTTCGGAATTCCACCGCTACGTGGCGCTAATGAGCATGCAAAATTGAGTATTTTCAACCTGTTCTATCTCGTGATAAGTATTTTCAACTTGTTTTGTTTCGAGATTCTGATAAGATGGAAAGTTCTAGTCGTCGGCAAAGTTGTTCAGAAGGTCAAGGGCATTCACGAAGATTTTTCTTTCAACTACAAAATATGTTTAGTTCAAGGCAATTTTTGAATTGAATCAACCATACTTCATGGTTAAAAGAGCGACCATTCATGCACATCTGTTATAGGGTTAAATCAAAACAAAAATGTTATAATTCCAACCAGTGTGTATATCTGAAGAAGCTCTACAAAAAAATAAACAGCCTGCTCGTTTCAGATCACTTTCAAGTTTATCGTGGCGATCTACAAGGAAAAAAATCGGATGAAGTTCTTACTGCTTACTTAGTTCTTCTTAGTAATGAATTCAAATTCATTACCTAATTTAGGATTAAATTATGATTTTGTTATGGCTTTCAATAATAGTACTGTTTTAATCTTTTATATTCGAAAAAATATCTCCTAATTGAAATGATGTATACAGGATGTAAACTAGATTCACGCCCTGCATTCTCATTTAAATGATTTCGATACCAAAAATCTTATTCAGAATACAAAATTGGACTGACCCCAAGCATATTCAAACCAACTATTGTTATTCAATTAGTTCAACTAGGTATAATCATGGTTGAATTTACTGGCAATGTAAGTCAACTGTGAAAATATCAACAATATTTTTTTTCTCGATATTATCATTGTATAGGTGAATCCACCATATTTTACTGTTGTCCCTCTCGTGGGTCAAATTTTCCACCTTGTCGACGGTGAGAGGGCTTATCTCATGCTATAAACATGCATGTGAGACCAAGAATTTGACCAGTAGTGAAAGTATCACATATTCTAGTCATTTTTTCACTGCCACGTCGTAGAACGTTTATATAAAGGCACTAACATCAGGTGTGATACTGGCCGCAATTCACTCTTAAACTTCTTACTTTCAATCTTAGGGAAACGACTAAAAGTACACTTTTCATCTTCGTGGCAACTTATGTTGTTATTTATCCATATGTTTTATGGAATGAATAACCAAAATACCTGGTTTGATAATGGTATAATAAGTCAATGTAATTGCAAAATCTTCGAAAAGGGTGAATGTTTCGATCGGGGTAATTATCTTACTGTTCGAAGTGAAGCACATAGTCATAGAAAAGTGTTACTTAAGACGGACGAGGACAAGCTGCTTATTAGAGATAGGACGCGGAGGGCCCGCTTAGGATACAGCATTTGAAGTAGTAGAATAAACCTTTCCATGTGGTTTACATCAGTACCAGTGTTTGATGAATCATCCTCAATATCCTAGGGTTATCGTTTTCTAGGTACCCCTTGTTTGCATAGTTCAAAGATTTCAAACACGGCACATAGGTGGATGTAATGCGAGGCGTTGAGATTGTATCCCTCATACCACACTATAAATTAATTAAAGAAATTATAGTTCTCTTAGATGATTCAAATTAGTTCTTATTCAAAATCTTTTAAATTTGGGATAACAACTAAATACCAAGATGTAGAGTAGACTTAAAGACTGTAGGGTTGAAACCACAGGACTGAAGCGGCTGTCATCCACGAACAACAATCGTGAAGCTGAAAATTTGGTGCTGCGTGTGGTGCTAATTTGACAACTCGGATTTCTTGAAGGCTGTAGGCAGCAAACACAATATACGCAGTGGAAGTTGGCATAATTTTCGTTAATTTGATTCGAGAGTAAAGTCTTCCGTGTTGTACTTAGTGCAGTGATTATCAAAACGATAGTATTTTTTCATTGTTTATCAGCCAGGTATAATAATGTTTTATCTACATTACTGATACTAGTAGGTTGATAGTAGAAATATTATAAGAAATTATAATCCACTGTGAACCGAGCTTAAAATGTTCAAATTGTCACTAGCGCCACACCAAAAGTAGCAGGCTTCAAGAACTAACGCCTGCTTCAGTCCTCTGGTTGAAACAAGTTTTGTTTTTTTTTTCGTTTATGGTTAGTTTAGAATGACTCAAACTTTTTAGTCAGGAAAACGAAAAGTCGTAATGAAAATATCACCAATAATCTCACTAAAATATTTTTCTTCTCATTTTTATGTTACTCACTCTCTGCACGCGGTTTTGCAACCACCTTGACCGCAAGCGGATGTGAAATTGAAGTACCTGATGGAACTCAAGCCCCACACACGCGGCTAACGTAACACCGTGAGGCAACGAGTGTTCATTCCGGATTTCAAGAGTTGAATGCTGCCCTAGTCAAACTTGGCAGATCAATAATGGGAAAGAAGATGGACACAGGAGCACAGGAAGAGAAGTATAGCCAGGACCAAGTAAGTATATACTAAATCAAAATTATATTATTCACAAATTGCTTTAAAAAGATTTATGGTAAAACACTCACTACTAGTACCGAGTAATATACAAATTGAACATTTCAGGCCATTTTGTAGCAGCGTAATCATCTCAATCCAAAGATACTACAAACCCCTCCCCCAACCTAATCCTTATCCCCACCCATGGCGATCATGTAGCCTGCATGTGGCGAGTCAGCCATTACCCCTCCTTCTCTATCAGCCTTGGATTGACTTGCGCTCTTACTGCCCCACCCTGTGCTGCAAATGAAAATGAAAATGAAATGAAAATGATATTATCATTGTATAGGTGAATCCACCATATTTTACTGTTGTTGATTCAGACATACATTAGTTAAATCAACTTCAAATGTATGATTGTTACAATCATGCATATGGGTTATCGTAAAATCAATGCAAAAATATAGTTATATAGTACGGCATCTGGGTTCAAAGCTTTAAAGGATCGCGTCACACTGCTATTCGGCATCTGTATGTACAAATGCGCACATATATACATACACACATGCATACATACGTACACACACAAATTCATACGTATATTCTCACATACACGCATTCACACATACACGCATACGCACATGCATACATACACATTTACACGTTTATACATGCATATTATTAAAACACATTACTACATGCACACAAACACACTTGCATTTTCATACACACACTCACGTAAGCACATGTAAAATCATACACAAACTTCCACGTTCATTTATACGCACCTTGACATAAACATATACGCGGTTTTCAAACACACACACATACACACACACGACCATTCATACACACACCTATATTCACACATAAATATTTATCCCCTCACCGAACAAGTAGAACAATTTGGAAATGCTTAATTTTGCATGCTCACTAGCGCCACGTAGCGGTGGAAGTCCGAATGGAACGGTTCACCTTTCGGATGCCCTTAACCTTCTGAACAACTTTGCCGATGACTAGAACTTTCCATCTTATCAGAATCTCGAAACAAAACAAGTTGAAAAAACTTAATTTTGCATGCTCACTTGCGCCACGTAGTGGTAGAAGTCCGAATGGAACGGTTCACTTATCGAATTCCCTTGACCTTCTGAACAACTTTGCCCAAAACTAGACCTTTCTATCTTATTAGAATCACGAGATAGAACAGGTTGAAAATACTCAATTTTGCATGCTCATTAGCGCCACGTAGCGGTGGTATTCCGAAAGAACGGCCCTTCTTTTGAATGCTCTTGATCTGCTGAACAACTTTGCCGATGACTAGAACTATCCATCTTATCAAAATCTCGAAACAGAACAAGTTGCAAATGCTCAATTTCGTATGGGTACTAGCGCCACGTAGTGGTGGAATTCCGAACAAAACGCTTTACTTTTCGAATGTTCTTGACTTTCTGAACAACTTTGCTCAAGACCGCACCTTTGCAGATATTAAGGGTCTCGAGATATGCCATCATGAATGTACTTGTATTATTCCCACTTATCCCCACACACATTCACTCCGGTCCTATTTTGTGTTCTGGCCTTGGAGCCGTGGTATTCCGAAAGAACGGCCCATCTTTTGAATGCTCTTGATCTGCTGAACAACTTTGCCGATGACTAGAACTATCCATCTTATCAAAATCTCGAAACAGAACAAGTTGCAAATGCTCAATTTCGTATGGTTACTAGCGCCACGTAGTGGTGGAATTCCGAACAAAACGCTTTACTTTTCGAATGTTCTTGACTTTCTGAACAACTTTGCTCAAGACCGCACCTTTGCAGATATTAAGGGTCTCGAGATATGCCATCATGAATGTACTTGTATTATTCCCACTTATCCCCACACACATTCACTCCGGTCCTACATATTTTGTGTTCTGGCCTTGGAGCCTTCGCTTGACTCTTGTTACTTGTTTTGCTATCCATTCCACCGTTTAGAAAATATTTTAAGTGTTTTCCATTGCAATACACTTAACATGTTATCAAAGTTTTTTTTTACACGGATTTCGGAATTAACACGGTTTTTTTTACACGGGTTGGAAAAAACCGTGCAAAAAAAAACCGTGTTAATTCCGGAATCCGTGCAAAAAAAAACCTTAGTGTATTCGGTAATTTTTTACCGAACTTTCAACAGCTGAACGTTCGGTAATCCGATTTACCGGATTTCGGTGAATTTTACAGTATTCCGGTAAAAAATTACCGGAACTTGTCAAATTTTACCGAAATCCGGTAAATCGGATTACCGAACTGTTCAGCTGTTGAAAGTTCGGTAAAAAATTACCGAATACTGTAAAATTTTCTAAGTGTGCACACTCGTGGAGTTTGTCTGAAAGGACGTCTACACAAACTGAATCAACAGGCCCCTTAATGTCCATGAAAACTGAACCCATTTGCTCATTTTGAGCATCGGCCAGCTATATTTCTGTTGGAAGAAGCAGCGCAAGACAATCGCTCGTTCCTTTGCCTCTTCGGAAACCAAATTGTGTATTAGATAGAAAGCCATTAGATTCAATCCATTTGAGCCGATGGAGAATCATCTTCTCTAGCAGATGAATTGCTACGCGAATTGCTCGAAAAACTATAATTCCACTATTCACTTTAGTTGAAAAAAGGAATAATTTTTAATTTCCGCGAAAATAACGCAGCAAAAGCAAAACACGTCATTTTTAAAGCACGGCTTGCTGCGATCTCGAAACGAAAAGTCATCCTTATGTACCTTTTTTTCCTGTTGATAGTATTTGACATGAAATTTTTCCCGGATAATGAAAACAATACAATGAAAATTAAATTTCATCGAATTTAACTTGGTTTTTGTCATACATTAGTGTGGGGTAACCTTCTTGTTGATACTGAATAATCAGTTGCATTATGAGTAACAATATGCTCCATTTGATACTTAATGTAACAACTCATGCATTTTATTAATAAGATAGAAAAATCTAGCATTATTCTACATGCCCGCCGCAAGTTGTGCCTACGAACAGTTGCGTTTTATTGAGCCATCAAGTTTATTTCGGCCTAATCCGGGGGTGTTATTTTAAGTTTAGGTGTTTTATATTTTTTTGGATGTAAGGTAAACTATAAACCAATATAAGAGCATACATGGCATTCGTCGCGTGTGTTACAGAGTACTGTGGTCGGAACTTCATAGAATCATGAAATTTTATTTGAATTGCCTAAAAGTTGTGTGTTAAAAATGGGCTGGTTTGTTACTTATTATCCCGGTGAGCTCTTTCTATTTTACTGATATGCTGGCCGGTTCTCCTGAGAAGAATGGGATCCGGTTGTGTGAATATTGCACCACATCACAAGGAGCCAGGATTAATCTTGTATATTGTATATGTATATTGTGCCCAGATAACCAAAATGCACGTGCATTGAAAGTTGTCTTTATGATATACAAACGTAAACTGTACGTGAACAAATCGTATAGAATGCTTAAAATATGGCTGTTACGAGCAGAAGTGGTGGCCAAATACGTGCAAATTCCATTGTTTTCATAAACGAGTTGATTTGATATCGTTTGCGATTGAATTTGTAATAACAAATTCGATTTAAAAAGCTTAGCGATGTTTATCCGATTAAGATAGTTACGCTGTACGATGAATAAATGACACATCGTATATGAGTCGAAGATTTGCACTCTCTACGATTTAAATTTAATATAACACGATAAAGGCCACAATTTATTGCGATATTGACCTAAAATATAGGAATATACGATACTATTTGATCACTGTTATTTGATTTGTGGCTGTCTGGGTGGTTCTTTCCGAGGTTTCACTGTGAGATCTACAATGATACCTATACACCATTGATGTTTGAAAGGCTTCTCTTTTGTGATGTGATGTGTGATAAGAACCCACCATCAGTGCAAGGATTACCTATGGCTGCAGGACTATTCTCAGCAGGTTGTTCTGAGAGAATAGCCTACGTGATGGCTTCTTGTAGCAGGGTCAGCCAATCTCAGTGAGGACCTTCGGAAGACTACGGCCAGAAGGCTGCGTGTCTTCGCATGACAAGGGACTGGTGACTCCACGAACCCTTGTCCAGTCAAAAATCCTTCGATTGCCTTAGGCTACCTCCCTAGGGAATCCCCGTTATATAGCTGTTAAAGGAACAGTGGAAATTTTTAGCATAAATGATTTAAACAAAGTTAAGAAAAAAAGAAAATTTCACGGCTATCCTGAACTTTAGATTCAATAAACACATTTATTTTTGTTTTTATTTGCACTAATAAATGTACTGGGATATTGCAAATTTCTACTGTTCTTAATAAAATAGTTGTGGGCAATAAAATGAGGAAAAATCTCACAAAAAATTACAATTCAAATAACTTACCATAAAAGCATATCAGTCTCTATGTTGCATCATAAAATCAAGAAAAACTACTTTCCAACGCATTTTACACTGCATGTTATTCGTATAGCACTCATTTTCTTTATAGACTGATGTTGACTGAGTGAGAAGCCTTTCACTCTTTTTAATGAAAACTTCAAACATTTTCATGAAACCATAAAATATCCAAATAATCGTACATTAAATGATGATTTGAAAGAAGCAGTGTATACATTATTATCAGAGAGTTCGTGAGGTTTGTTCACGAAAAAATATGGAAGTTTTTATATTTATCATTTATTAATGCAACGTTGATCATTAAAAATACTTAATTGGGTTGCATGATGATCTATTGAACTTTTGAGTTCATCACTGTCATGAAGGGCAGTCAGAATTCTCTGCTACCAATTTAGCTTCTTTTGCACTGGGAGAGCTCTCTTTTCGGAAGCAAAATACCGCTCGATGGGTCTTAGCTCAGTACAACTTCGACCCCATTTGCTTCACACCATTTCAAAACATCCTTGGCTTAATGACGCGGCTTTCCCGGGTTTTTGTATAGCTCTAACCTGCCTCCATTCATCCGGAACAATATTGCTCTCCAGGAACTAATAAAATAAGTTCAGCAAGCGCGGTTTTTCAACAAGTAAACTTGATTTTATCCATTCCGGGAGCAGAATTGTTGCATGAACGAAGAGCAAATGAGGATTCGAGCATAGAAAAGGGCGCATCCATTTCGTTACTATTGCAGGGTGGCCACAGAACCGGGAAAACCGGGAATTAACCGGGAATTCTAAAAAACCGGGAGAAACCGGGAAAAACCGGGAATTTATGTTCCCATGATTGTTCATAATTTAGATTGTGTGTTATTATCATCGAGCTCTAGGCATTCCTTTCTTAGCGTGTTCATCTATAACGATCTTTGAAATTTTAGAGTGTGTCAATTGATTTACCTTCTATAAATATCCTGCACAGAAAAAATCTTGTAGTAGAAACTACCATTTTACCCGACTACGCCTATCTTTAAAACTACCATGAAATTTCAGTCAATTTGACAGATCGCTTATCTGCCGTGAAACGCATATCAGTCCCATCTTTGCTTGATTTCCTATTCATATGGGACTGATATGCGTTTCACGGCAGTTATGTTGATACCAACTCTACTATGATTGACTTCAATCGCAGGCATGGTAAAATCAAACGCATTTATAGTCAGGTGAAAATTGTTGGTGTTTGCGCTCAATTTGACCCTCGAAATGGTAGTTTCTATTGTGGTTTTTTTGCGTGTGTATCATTCTTGTTAGTAGCGACCAGAGTTGCCACAATATTTTTCGAGCCCATCTCTAATTTTCACCAAAAAATCTTTTTTATCTGTGTTTAACAGCAGAAAATCTTGGCAAGAACCTTGCTTCAAGCATTCGAATTTAGATGGTCTTATTCAGATTGTAGATAGTTCGCAATGAACTTTCTAAGCAAGATAAAAGCCAGCTTCCCATCTGCATGTTTGAAACACAGCAGTTTTCTCCAACAAGTATCCAAGTCATGATCTTCGATGGCCTGTATCTCATATTGTTAAAATTGAATTGAACTCCTTCAAAGTGTACAGCTTCTTGGGTTCAACACACGATGCAGTTCCTGTTGACAACTGACTAGAACGATAGCCATTTGGTGGCAGATTGATGCAGAAAGATGCTTAAAATCCAAGATATTTTGTATCATCTGGAATTCTTTGGATCATTTGAGCCTGCATCAACTATTCCAGTAGTAGCTTCTTGCATGTATAGCTTTTACAAAGAACCAAATAGTGGCAAGTACATTTTATAATTATCAAATGAGAACTGACACGTTTCAGCATCTTTTGACGGTCAGAACCCATCATTACCGATGCTCCATCTGATCGACAGCAAACAAGCCTTTTTTGTAATCGTGCCATCGATCTGGTATTGTTCAACAATTGCACAATATGTATTGAAATGGAGTTTTCATAAGGGGACATTGGGTCGCAATCATAAACAATGGCTTCTACCGCAAATTTCTCGAGAATGCTAACTTAATCATAGATAATTACCACGATGATTGTACAAAAGCGGAGTTCCCTTTAGAATAGCAGTTGTAGTTTACTTAAGTGAGTTTGCATTTTCAAGAAATTTGCGGAAGAAGCCATTGTTTACGTTTGCGACATTGGCCCTTATGAAAATTCCATGTCGATATATAGGTTTTCGCACGGCAATATGATATTAATGATAACCAAAAATCACTTTCAAAATATTATATTCGAATAACAAAAATAAATATCGAGAACATTCTTCTATTCGGAATGAACGCATGAAGATATTTCTAAATTAGAAATATCTAATCTAAACAATATTTTTATAGAAATCCTTGTAGGAAACTTGTGGAGCAATCGATTGAGGAACTTAAAAAACACTGCTCCAGCGGAATACTTGAAGAAATGTTTAGAGATTTATATCCAAGAATCCTTGCAAACATTCTAGACAAAACTTATAAATAATTCTACAAAACCCCTTGCAGAATATTTAACGTGAAGAATTGAATACACGAGCTTACGACACTCGTGCAAACAAAATTTCTTAAATTTCTTCAATAAATCAGGGTTTTTTCCAAGAATTATTTCAGCAACTACCTTAAAGTTTTAAGTTCTTTCAGGTGTCTTCCAGGGATTCCTTTACAATCACAATACTTCATAAGTTCAGGGATTCCGCCATAAATGTCATCACAAGAAAGTTTAACAGAACAGCCAATGAACTGCCAGAAGAAACTGCTGAAAGAATCGCTGGAGGAATGGTTTGTAGCCTCCTGAAGAATACCTATAGAAACGACAGAAGAAATTTCTCAAGCAATGGCTGAGAACTTTTCATAGAATCTTTGGGAAAAGTTTCTTAAAAAAATATATACACACACAAACTGACTTTCAGACTATCATCTAAATTATTTTCTTTAGCTTCATGGGCCTAAAACTGAAAGCAGAATTTGTAAATCGTTGGGTCCTAAAATGTAGTCATTTTTATATTATAAACAATGCTTAAACTGAAAATATCATTTTATTAAGCTTTGGAACTCAATTCGTTCAACATTGTTTGCTTAGATTACATATATGTTTTCTATTCATTATTCTAGTTCATTACTACATGATCCGCGCCTTAACCCGGGGAATTTTTAACATTTGGTCTGAGAAAACCGGGAAAAAACCGGGAATTTGAAAATAAAAATTGAGTGGTCACCCTGCTATTGGTTTGAGTATCGCGAGCAATTCGTTGCACACTTTCTTGGCGAACGCGTAGACCCACCGGGAAGAGCTTACCTTCTCTTCATTCACCGACGACGCATTTCGCATTCTTCTCCAGACGGTCCAAATAGTTCTCATCGATAGCCGGATGTTGACAAAGTGACGCCAACATCCGCGTTTCGTGGCTTTGTCGAGGTTCTTAAACTTACGCTCAAGACCAATGTACCGCTCGTAGTTATCTCGCGAACTGCGCTACCGATATGCTTTAAACGCGATGGATTTTTCACGGTAGACCTCAGTACATTCGTCATCCCACCACAGAGTGGGCGAACGTCGACGAAT
>JASCZW010006354.1:0-98971 GCA_034211315.2 Aedes japonicus | reverse complement strand
ACCATCAGCATCCTCAACTGGAATGCTTGTTCCATCCGGAACAAAACAGTTGAGCTCGGTGACTTCCTTAACAGGAAGGACAACATGTGAAACAACATCGCCCAGCCGATCGTACACCAGGAGCTCAGCTCGGACCACTATCCGGTTATGGCCGAAGTTGGCTCCTCGGTCAACCGGCATCGAATCACCAGACGGAACTACCATCGCGACAGTTGGAAGAGGTTCCGACAACACGCACCTTGAGTCGGTTGATGACATCGAACGACAGCTACAGAACATCGAGCAAGCGATCTCCCAGGCCCGGGAGCAACATGTACCAGTGATTGATCAGGTGAGCAACTCTGTACCCATTGATAGACCCACTAAAAATCTGATACAATTGCGCAACGCCATTCGAAGGCAATACCAGCGAACTGGTTTGCCAACGCTTAAAAGTCACTGTAATCGAGTGACGAAAATTATTAAGGCCAGAATGGTGGACCTTAAGAATAACAATTTTGCCGAAAAGATATGCTCTCTCCCAGATTGTGCAAAGCCGTTCTGGAAGATGACCAAAATTTTAAAAACTAAGCCAAGGCCCATTCCACCGTTGATCCCACTAGACAGAAATGGCTCTAAGGATCGATTGATAACTCCAGCAGAAAAGGCTGCTGAGATAAGTCAACACTTCGTCAGCTCCCATAATCTCGGACAAAACATCGTCAGTCCACACGAAGCTGCCGTTAGCGCGCTTATTACTAACATCCATTTAAGCCCCAACGATTTCACAGAGGAGTTAGAGATCTCAGCTGACGAATTGTTGACTTATATCAAAGGCTCAAAGAACATTGTTCGGCCATGAACATAATAATATCAGGCGAAGTGGAGGACTGGATATCGGAACGCTAACATCGAGCCAAGGTTTTTGTGCGTCACTACTAATCAACTCTGTGGCCTTGAGAAAGACCGTTTGTGATGCAACTCAACACATGGGCAAGTTAGAGAAACAATTTCTTTTACTGCTCTACTACATTTATTCCACTGTCTTCAATTAACTTGATACAAAGGGTTGTTTCTGGGTTTCGTTTACCACTGAAGGCAACTACTGCTGCTGTTGAATCTTGCTTATGGTTGTTGTTTTCCTCCTTTGGATCTTCACTTGGTGGCGGTTGGATTACTTCTGAGTGATACACGTGTACGGGTTCCATATTTATACGCTCGCGAACCGACCGAACGCCAATCATAAGCGCTGACGTAACGACGAAATTGTTTTCTGCTTCTTCTTCTCCTCATTCCGTGTGGAATGACTCACAAGTTAATTGCGTCACAGGAAATTTCTGGAACCGTTTGTTCGCTGACAAACATGAAGGCTCCAGGATAAGACAACATCATGAACTTGGAGCTCAAGCAATTGAGCCCCCAGTTCTATACCTATCCGGCGATGGTTTTCAACCAATGCCTCCGGCTTAGCTACTTTCCCTCGTGTTGGAAGTCAGCCAAAGTGATTCCCATCCAGAAACCTGGGAAAGATACTTCCTCTTCCAAGAGCTATATGCCCATCAGCCTTCTCTCAGGAGTATCAAAACTGTTTGAGAAAGTGATCCACCGTCGGCTTCTCTCGTCTGCAAACGAGCTTAACATCTTGCTTAACGAGCAGTTCGGACTCCGACATGGTCGGTCAACACTGCACCAACTTAACCGAGTAACCAACATCCTCAAGCGAAACAAGTCCGTTGCGAAATCATCTGTCATGGCACTTCTCGATATCGAGAAGGCCTTTGATAACGTGTAGCACGATGGCCTGGTGTATAAGCTTAAAAGATACAATCTTCCTATCTTCCTGGTGAAGATAATTAAAAATTATCTGTCGTACAGAACATTCCGTGTTTCGCTGCAAGGTGTAGTTTCTAATGCACAGGCGATCTCTGCTGGTGTTCCACAGGGAAATATACTAGGTCCACTTCTGTTAAACCTATTCACCTCGGACATACCCCGCTCCCTGAAAATGGATCTCTGTCGTTGTTCGCCGATGATACCGCAGTCGTCCACAATGGTAGGGTAACAAGAGCGCTTACAGCGAAACTGCAGCGAAGCCTGAATGTTATGTCAGAATACTTCATCAAGTGGAAGATCTGTATCAACGCGGCGAAGACCCAGGTTATCCTATTTCTACACTCCAACTCTCCCAAACTTGTTCCGCTAGAGGATTGTAAAATAAGCCTAAACAACACAACGGTGGAATGGGCCAAATCAGCTGTCTATCTTGGCGTTACCATAGACAGCAAGCTTATTTTCAGGGAACAGGTTGACAAAACTGTCACAAAGTGTAACGTTCTGTTGAAACTACTGTACCCATTGATCAACAGAAGCTTTACATTATCCCTGAAAAACAAGCTTGCAGTCTACAAGCAAATTATACTTCCAGTCATCGAGTCCGGCATACCGATCTGGGAGAGTTGCGCTAAAACAGATCACCTGAAACTTCAGCGTGTTCAAAATAAGTTCCTCAGGATGATCCTGAACACCCCTCCGAGGACAAGAACATCTGAGGTCCACCGTCTGGCCGAGATAAAAATGCTCGACGATTGCTTTAGTGAGTCTATCAATCGGTACAGGGCACGCTGCCTGATATCGGATCACCAGATCATCCGGAATGTGATTCCCCACCCCTAGGATTTTCATATTGTAAATTTAGTTGTAGATTAAGCAGGTTATCAAATTTTAACAAACAATGCCCCAAGGGCTGAACTGTAAAAATTAATTAACACAAAACACACTTAACACATAAAATACATAACACATTAAACAAAGCTGAAGAGCCCACTGGGCTAAAACATTTAAAAATTGTAAATTAGTATGTAAGACAGAGAATGGAAATAAAAAACAAATTAAGTAGTCGTTCCATTCACTGTCTTTCCATCTGTCGAACGAACAACAACAGACCCAAAGCAAGAAAAAATAAAGTTAAGTTAAATAAGCAGAAGTTTTTTCATTCAGCGACAGATCATTCATCCATACAGTCCACTCGCATCAAAGGGACATCTTCATCCAAAGGTACTTTTCAGAGCCAACAAGAGTTAATTTTAGGACGATTTTCTTTTCCTGTGTTCCACCGAGACGGAGCATAGAATTGGTCGTTCGAACCGGATAGGAATCCGGTCGACAAGATTTCCCAGCCCAAAGGATCGGTATCCATCCTTACGTGTCCGGCCAGCGGAGCGTATTTTAAGGTGAACACGACATTGCTATCGACCGTAACAAACATTTCGCTTCTGCTGTTGGTTGCGTTCGAGCGTGTCCAGACGTGTTTGAGCAAGAATCGCAAAATACACGAAGTGCACCAGTTTCGCCGCTTGTTAGTGGTAATGTTGTGAAAGAATGAGCAGCAAGAACAATAATACTAGTCAACAGAAGTTATCAAATTTATTGAACAGTAGTGAGCGATGCCTGTAGAGCATACGCCTGTGAAGCCAGCACCAGGTGCTACACTAGTGCAAGAAATCGAATTACCAGTTCCTCCCACAAATGTACGTTCGAGGTCCAACTCTAGTTAAAGTTCGTTTCATGGTTACGATTGGATAACTACAATGAAGCCCGAGATGATAGATCGGCTAAGTGGATTATTTCGTCAGAGAGGCCAAGTCGAGCAAAAGTTGGTGCGCATACAGCTACAATTACGGGACCATAAAAACATGCGCCTGGCTCAGCTCCAGTGTATGAAGGATAAATTGAATTCCATCTACAACAAGTTCAGTCATTTTCACTTGTGTCTCACTCGTAGTGCTATCAACCGTCCGTCTAGGCTTCTCTCGACGTTCGAGTACTGCAGGTGTTCTCTTAGTGCTATTGCCGTACCGCTTCGGGTGTGGTCCAAATTGCATTCAACGCTGTAGCCAGGCAAGTCGAGTTTGTCGTTCTCTACTTCCTGCAAGAAAGCGATGTCGATGTTCGTAGTCCGTAGAAAAGTCCGAAGTGCGTTGAGCTTGGTCGGGTTGGTGATGTTGTTGATATTTATTGATGCGATCAGCCTAGGTAAAAGCACCAGACCGTTCTGCACGAGAGCCGAACTGGACTGCAAACACACCACCAAGTGGCTGTAATCCACCACTTTAGTGTCGTGCTTATAGATGAACCCGCAACGCAAAGGATACGACACGAGTGTACACGCTCGTGTATTGCTTTTGACACCGGGTTTGATTTTTGGAAAAATACACGAGCCGAGTGGCTACGATCACAAGAAAGCTCTCAACATACACCCAGTATGACACTGGTTGCCATGGATAGAGCAATGCTCGTCGGATGATTCTAAAAATTTTATAATTGGCTTGTTGGTTTGTTTTCTTTGCTGTTGGGTGACGGGCGCATAAGTTGAATGAATTTAACAAGAACGGCTCGGTTAGAAAGAAAATAAATAAACCACGCATGTATTCTGCAATCGGACACAATCGGAAACACTCGGCTGTGGTGTTTGCCGAAGCATCAGCCACGGTGTCCGAAGCCAAACCACGAGCACTGACATTGGTGTTGTACCCACCGTGTTGGGTGTTAGTCTGGAGGCACGGAGTCAAAGTGGCGAATATAATGCACGCGCTAGCGTGGTGCAAAATAGCTCGGCGTGCAGTGTAGTGTTTGCACATGGCTGGATGCGATGTTGCTGGTGCTGGTGAGAGCCATTATATTTCGCTATCCATCTCCTCGTACGTATCGTCACCTTGGTTTTATCGCTGCTTCTGGGTGGATTACACTTCTTCTTGCTTCTGCCGCTACACCCAACATAAAAAGCAAGACTGTAAGGCAATTTCGCATGATTTTGTTTCATTTCTCGTAATGGATCGTAACTTGTAGAGAAAATGCGATATTGGTCGTGGGCAAAAAAGCAACACATCAATTAACTTAGAAAAATTCAATGTGTGCGTGAGGTTGTGCAGCGTATAAGTAGTGTGTGTGAGATTAGAGCCCTAAGATTAAATGACTCACAAAAACAATGATCACAATTTGTAACCGAGATTTGAACCGTAGCCGCCAGCGTGACGGCTCTAGATAGTAACCATTCAGCCTCTTTAAACAAGCTCAGGTGGTCGGGATAAAAGCCCTACAGTTGCTTCGATTGTCGAAGTACTCAGCGATACAGCAATGATGCAAATGGTGCTCGCACACACTTACATGGCTTCGTTTATTTCATAAAACGCAGGGTGAACTTGATGCGGGTGATGACGAGTGAAAATAAAAATAGAACACTTGACAGTGGAATAGCAACAGTGGTCAATAGCGTTGCGGAGTTCTGTGGTATTGTCTCACCTATATTGAAAAGTTGTTGACGGTTGAACAAAGACCCAACGGTTGTTTTGACTGTCGAGCCACTAAGCACTACTCCAACCACGCATCGATCGATTCCATCGAGGAATTGATACATCAATTCTGGAAGGTGGAGGAAGTACCAAACGCAAATCCACTTTCACCAGAACAACAAGCATGTGAAGCACACTTCCAGTCAACATACCAACGTGACTCAAGTGGCAGGTTCGTGGTGAATCTGCCATTCAAAGACAACCTGGACCAGTTGGATAGCTGTCGTTCCCCAGCTCTCAAACGTTTCTTCATGCTGGAGGTTTGCACGTAATCCCGAACTCAAGCAACAATACATCGATTTCATCAAAGAGTACGAGGATCTCGGCCTCTGCCGGGAATTAACCGATGTTGATGACCAACCGAAACACAGTACCTACTAAAGACTGTATTCGATGAAATTTGAACACACGCAATTGTTTGTAACTTTCTAGCGTGTGGGTAAAAATTATTGAACTTTTAACTGAATGTATTTCATTGTGTTGTGTCAATTGTGTAATGAGTTTCGTGAAAATCGGTCGAGTGATTTCAGTGATGGCTTCGAATGAAGAAATAGTTCGCCAACAAATTTTGGGCACTCACTTCGAAAACCCAAACGCTTCTCATCGATGGATCGGAAAACAGCTCGGAATCGCACATTCAACCGTATCTCATGTGATCAGAACGTTCAAAAAAGAAAAATGGTAGTGACAAAAAACGTGGCACATCAAATCCGGAGAAGGCCAGGATGGTATTGAACCAATTTAAGCGGTATCCCAACATTTCGATCAGGGATGTTGCGAAAAAGGCGAAAGCTTCAGTTTGTTTTGTGCTGAAAACAATGAAACGTTGTGGATTACATGTGTACAAGGTCCAGAAGGCACCGAACCGGAGCGATAAACAGAACTCGGTGGCCAAAACTCGTGCAAGAAAACTGTACAGGGAGTGGCTCACAAAACCGTTCTGCATTGTGATGGACGATGAGACCTACATTAAAGCCGACACCAAACAAATGCCAGGACAGGAACACTACGTCGCCACCTCTAAGTTGGCCGTTCCGGAGAGTGTACGAAAGAAGAAACTGTCGAAATTCGCCCAAAAATTCCTTGTCTGGCAAGCGATATGCGGATGTGGCAAAATGAGTCAGCCCTTCATCACCTCTGGGACCGTCAACGGACAAATATACAAGGAGGAAGGCTCCAAAAACGACTTCTGCCCTTCTTGAGATCTCACGATGGCCGACACTGTTTTGGCCGGATTTGGCATCTTGCACCCGGCCCGTCTTAGACTGGTACAAAGATAATAATGTAGTTTTTGTACCAAAAGACGTCAACACTCCGGAACTACGCCCAATTGAACATTTTTGGGCAATTATGAAGGCAAAGCTCGTTAAAACTCCAAAACTGATAGAAAATGAGCTTGAACTAAAGAAAGTGTGGTTAAAAGTAAGTAAGCAAGTCGGTCCTATCATTGCCCAAAATTTGATGAAGGGGTCAAGGCAAAGGTGCGGGCATTTGGGTTGGGAGAAGAGGTTCAATAAACCAATGATGTCAAAACTTAACCATTTAGTAGTACTTTATTTCCATAAAGTTTGAAAAGAATAGGGCTCAAGGAAAATTTTTGGTGACCTATTATGTGTGTCCAAATTTCATCGAATAGTCTTTATTTACCCCACCATGCGGTGCTACCCGGCGAGTTCAACCACTAAGTGCCGTGTGGTATTCGATGCCAGTGCCAAGTCGGAACCATCCAAGCTGTCGCTCAACGACGTTCTGCATGTCGGCCTTGTGGTGCAAAGCGGAATCTTCAAAATCACATTACGGTTTCGTAAGTATCCTTACGCTTTCTCAGCAGATATTTCCAAGATGTATCGACAGGTCAACACGGCGGAATCAGACAGACGATTCCTACGCATTTTTTAGCGTTCAGACCCATCGCATCCTATGAGGGTACTCGAGCTAAACACCGTAACATACGGTACAGCTTGTGCACCATACCAAGCAACTAGATGTTTGATCCAGCTTGCCAAGGAGAAAGGATTGGAATTTCCCATCGGTGTTAAGATTCTCAACGATGATTTCTACGTCGACGATACCTTGTTCAGTGCCAACACAATAGAAGAAGCCATCGAGTGTCAAAGTCAACTGAAAGGCTTGCTAGCTAAAGGAGGTTTTCACATCTATAAGTGGTGCTCCAATTCTGAAGAGTTCATTCAACGCATTCCACTTGAAGATCGCGAAAAGCAAGTTCCACTTTCCGACTACGGCCACAACGAAGTTATCAAAGTGCTCGGAATCTGATCCCAACATTGACCATTTTCTGATCGCCAATCCGCCAAGTATTCCGCTACAAATGAACTTACCAGCAACGAAACGAATAATTTATTCCGAGGTGACAAAGCGACTTTTGACCAGCAAGTCAACGTTGCACGAGCTGTCCATACCACGGAAAGAACTTTGTGCAATGCTCCTTCTAACGAAATTGATCAGTCAAGTCATCGATGCACTTCAAATGCCCTTCCGAGAAGTCGTACTGTGGTCGGATAGTACAATAGTATTAGCGTGATTAAAGAAACCTTTGGATCAACTACAAACTTTTGTAAGGAATAGAGTGGCCATCATCTAATCGGAGTCTAACGGGTAGCAATGGAGGTAAATTCGATCAGCTGTCAACCCCGCTGATATCGTTTCTCTTGGACAGCTACCGGAGAAATTGAAGCAAAACAGCCTCTGGTTGAACGGTCTGCAATTCCTGACAATTTCTGAGTACAACGACGAAGACATCGTAGAGATTCCAGAGGACAACCTTCCGGAGATGAAGGTCAAAGTAGCAACACCAGTTGTTAATAGTGAGCCTTTCCCGTTTTTCTCTCGATATAGTTCATTCCGCAAGATTCATGGGCTATGTGTTGCGTGTCATCGATAATTGCTGCAAGCTACGGTCAGCTGATCGTAAGAAGGGAATAAACCTCACCGTCCAAGAGTTACGTCGATCAACTGAAGCAATCATCAATACAATGCAACAGGTACATTTTGGTGATTAAACCAGCGTATGATCTCCAAACAACCATGTAAGCGACTGGGAAACTTGCACCCGGTGTACGAAGATGATCTTCTGCGAGTTGGTGGGCGGTTGGATCATTCGAAGCTAAGCACCAGATCATTCTACCCGACAAGGATCCTGTAACTAGAATGATGCCATGCATGAGGAACATCTACACATAGATCAAGCCGGCCTGATTAGTGCCATTCGACAGAGGTATTGGCTGCTGAACGCACGGTCAACAGTTCGCAAGGTAACGCGGTCTTGTGTGAAATGCTTCCGCATAAATCCAAGAGAGATGTCGCAACTAATGGGAAATCTTCCATCATCACGAGTCGTTCCATCACCCCCATTTGCTGTAACTGGTGTGGACTACGCTGGTCCATTCCAAGTGAAACAAGGATCATATCGTCCAAAGATTGTTAAAGCATATGTAGCAGTCTACATATGTATGGCAACCAAAGCTATACATCTAGAAGTGCGTGTCCGATTTATCAGCTGATGTTTTTCTGGCGTCCTTGAAGAGATTCATCAGTCGCAGAGGAATGTTCCAAGAAATCCATGCGGATAACGAATTTCCGCGGAGAAAACAACGAGCTACATGAGTTGTACCGCAAATTCTATAATCAGCACACCGTTGAGAGAATCCAACAGTCCATTCCTTGTCGAACGTTCGAGTGTGCAAGTTCAACTTTGATAGCTCCGCAATCGAATTACAATTTTCGTTTTTTTTTCTCCACGATCGTGGTTTTTTTTCTGCACTAAAACTGGTGTAACAGCTGGTGTAATAGTGCTTCAGTGTGACGTTAGGAACGAACGTAGTGGCCTTTACAAGCGAGCCTTGTGAAGGACCATCCAACGACTCGTCATCGACACCGAAAGTGGATAGAATATCGGTCTCCCCCACGACGGCTATTATCATCAGGGATGCCAGATATTTTTTTCAAATGTCTGTGATAAAAATTTGAAAAGTCTGGGAATGTGTATAAAAATCTGTAAAAAAAATTTCAGAAAATTAGACTTCTTCCATCGAAAATACGTAATATGAGAGCGAGTCATTTTTTGCTACTTGTGTGATTATGTAAACATGTCTACATCAATTTCTTGGATTGTATGCAACCTTACACTATTGTTTCAAATTTTTAAAGTGACACTGAAGCTTGAAGCATTGACGTAGATGACACAATTTTCTATTGTTATTTTTTCCCTGTAACGTTCTTTCCAGTTTTGTATTTTAAAATCACAGTTCAGTTTTCATTCGATAAATTCAACAGACTTTGTTTTTGATTCAACAATAACCCTTGAATTACAATGAATAACAGGGTGAATCTTCCGTTACATTAATTATAAAGTTGAAATCAAAATATATATGTCATTAGTAAAAAACTACAATGATAATAAAACGGATTTTTGTTTTGACTCTGAGAAATTTTAGCTTGAACTACTAGAAAGTTCCCCCTTTACTTCTGGAATGTTTTTTTCTTGATTTTATCAAAAGTATCTACCATAACTTCTGGGATTTCGTGATCTTCGAAAAATTCTCATTCTGAACTGCTGGAATTTTCGATTCGGACCTTTGGGGAAGTTCTCTAGCACTTCTAGGTAGTTTCAACTAAACTTTTGTTCTCTTCGTAACTTCTGAGAAGTCCTCTTGTGAAGTTATGAGGAGTTCTTTATTGATTTTTTTGAAAAATTTCTTCTTGACCCAAAGAGTGCCCTCTCTGGTAAGTTTCTTTCTGAATTTCTGGTAAGTTTTTTCCTGAGCTTATTCTTTCCAAACTTCTGATTGGGCTCATCCGCAACTGCGAGGAAAATTTTATTGAAACTTTGGAAAAGCCGTCTCCAAAATTTTTAGGAAAATTACCTTAAATTTGTTCTTGAAGTTCTTCCTGGACTTCTGAAAAGTCCTCTTCTGAACTTTTGGGAAGTTTTCTCTAGAACTTTGGGTAAGTTCGTTCCGGAACTATTGGGAAGTTCGTGCTCAGATTAGAAGGAAGTACCTCCAATACTTTTCTCTCCAAAGAATTTTTAGAAATCCTTATTCTGACATGTTAAAATTTTCTCCTCTGAGCATTGGAAAAGCTGCCTAGCACTTCTGGGAAGTTCCAGGTAACCTTTCGAGAAGTTCCTTCCGGAACTTTTGGGAAGTTATTTCCTGAACTTGAGAGAAGTTCTTTCCACAACTTCTATGACGGATCGTCCTGAGGATTTTTTTTTTCTTGATTTTTTGAGAAATTATAGGTAGTGCCCTTCCTGGTTAGCTTCAGCCTGTAATTTGGGGAAGTTTGTTTTCTGAACTTCTGGGAAGTTCAATCTTGAATTTCTGAGAAGAACTCCAAAACTTCTGAAAAATTCTAAGCTTCAGAGAAGTCCTCTTCCCACACTTCTTCCTGAAGCTCTGGAGAGGACTTTTCTCCTGATTATTTGGGAAGTTCTGTCTTGAAATTCTGGTAAGTATGATCTTGAAATTCGGTCATTTATTTTTGAAAATTCTTCTTGCATAAACTGCTTGCTCCCAATACTTCTGAGAAGTTTCTACCTGAACGTAGGAGAAGTTTTTTTTGAGGAAGTCTCTAAATGTCTCAAACATGATTTGAGTTCACGCAGAAAAAATATGTTGTAAATTCAAAAGGATTATGTATAGCTTCAACAAATTTTATTGTAGACTCACGGCTTACCTATATTTTCTTTTGCTTCGACCATTAAGTATTGTTGTTTCTAAAAATGCTGCAAGATAACCTGCTGTCAATTTCAAATCATAAATATAGTTAAACAAATATATAATTTGTCGAGACAATGCATATGTTTGATTGCATCGACAAAAGCGGTCATTTTAAAACGATAAATTGTATCATTGTTTCTACAATATTATATTATTAATTCAAAAATATTCAATTTTTTGTGATAAATAGTAGTTTTGTTGTTTTTGTGGAAGAGGTTTTTGAAATTCACATAAAATTCATCAAAATAAAATCACATTTTTAAACATGATTTATTATTGTTATAAAATTACAATGTCTAAAAAAAAGCATCTTCCAACTTATGCAAATTAGGTGGGAGTAATTCGAAACTTTCTATGTTTGAAATAACAATTATTTTAGTTGTTTTGTAGAGTTTGAACGATTGCAGATGCTCATCAAAGCTGCGCATGTTTCTTTACGCTCTATGGTTTTCAGCGTATCGACCGTGTACTGATTTGCTGAAATAATTATGTGAATATAAATAAAATTGTATAAATACAAAGGCACTTTGAACTTACCCAAGAAAACGTTAATTATAGTAGCCATCAATCCAAAACTTTCCAATAACTCGAAGAATGACAAAGTTTCTTCATCGACGCGTTCAACAACTAACTCGTCCACGTCAGCCATTTAAGCAAGATTTTCAGATAGCTTAAAAATCAAATAGGTGGTATCCGCAAGTAGAGTGGCTGTGAAGAGAGTGACGCCTTGCAAAGCCACTCTATGTCGTAAGCATCCGACTAATAGAATTTTTTTCCAAATTATGATTTACACATGAAGTATTTTTGATCCAGATATAAATATAGTTGATTCTACAAAATTAGATTGTTGAAGCAATAAAAATAAGAAGCAAAATATAAATTTTGCAATATCAACAAAATATTTTGTAGATTCTAAAATTATGATTTTAAATTATAACAACAGTATTGTTGAAGCAAAAATCAGGTGTATTCGTATCAATAAATTATTTTTATGATTCAAATAGTATTTTGTTGTTGAATTTATTCTCAGATATTGCTGTTTCAAACTACCTCTATTCCTCTGCGTGTTGTTGTGAACCTTGATTTTCGTAGTGACTTGATGGCAAAGGACCAATATTACCAAAGCGTTTTTTTCGCTTGGGTTTGAACACGCGTGGGATTGAACACTACTATAAGTAGGGACTCCATGTTACCCTCAGAAAGGGCCAATACGATACTTATCTCCGGGCCAATTGTGTCTCCAAGTGGCCCACCGCTTTCGTTTCTTCAAGGATTTCTACTTCAGATGATACCCTCGATATTTTAAAAAATTTCATCAAAGCTTCTTACCGTATATACTATACTGTTCAGATCCTCGTACGTTTAAATCCGAATTTCAGAGAATACCTTTATATGAAATTAAAAAAAATATATCAAATGTCTGTAAAAATCTGCAACATTAATAAAATGTCTGCATTTTAAAAAAAGTCTGCAATAAAAATGAAAAGTCTGCAAATTTACAGATATGTCTGTGAATATGGCATCCCTGATTATCATCATCATCATAATCATCATCATCACCGCACCATTACATCGCGTCGGTCGAGGCTTTGTTCCACACGCACCCGGAGGCTTTTCAATAGCCTGTTTACAGCCGCATCATACCAAATTGCCAAACAATAGGTAAACATTTCGTTTTATTTCCACTTTGCTCCACTGACTGACGATAGAGAATAATCCCCCTAGCAGGCAGAAGTACCTTCCCGGTAAAAATTATTTATTTATTAATTATTATTTTTTTTTTTTATGTAAATATTTTTTTTCTTTGGTTTGAAATTTTTCTTGTTGATTAATCCTCCCGGAAAACAGGAAACCTTGCTTAATATTTATTAAATTTATATAGGTATATATTTTTTTCGTTTTTGGTTTATGATTCCCTTTTTATCAAATTATTGATTAATCAACCAATAAGTAGATCTAATTTTTCTAAATTTTTTTTGTTTGTTTTGTTTTCTCTCTGTAATAGGAGCTGTGTATGTGGATTTTTTTTTGAGCATGTTGTAGGTTAATATAATCGCTGCGATAAAATAAATAACTAACCTACGTATCAGTTTCGAAAATCTGTATTGTGTCTTACATTTTTATAGTATATTTTGTTTTTTTTTTTAATTTTTCTTCCTTATATTGAATTGAGCACAATTATTTAATTCTCCTTGTGGGCGATCTAAGTCCCCACAATGGATGAAAATAATCCGAACAAGAGTTCGGAGGAGTTTGATAGTTCGGATGATGATACTCCTCCCATTCTGTTACCTTTTCCCCATTTACCATTAATGGAGACAGACAGGGTTGCGGCTTATCATTTTTGACTCAGGCATATTCATTTGCCAATATCTCCTTTCAGAGGGTCGATTTGATAATATGATGTATGATGAACTTGTAGTGCATGAGTAGACCTACAACTTTGTCTAACAGTACATTGCTCTAACTCCTATATCTTCGATATGAGAGCGTATATTCACAGTGATCTTCACGATGATAATCGCGTGATCTTCACCGCGAATATCATCGCGAAGATCACTGCGAATATACGCTCTTATTCCTCAGATATAAGAGATAGAGCTATGTATTGTTAGACCAAGTTGTAGGTCTACTCATGCACTACAAGTTCATCATACATCATATTATCAAATCGACCCTCTGAAAGGAGATATTGGCAAATGAATATGCCTGAGTCAAAAATGATAAGCCGCAACCTTGGAGACAGAAAAAGCTTCGGAATAAACACCAACTGAAGCAACTTCTGGTGCATCCTCCTCCGAGCTTCCTTGCCGGAAAGTTTATCCAGCCGGATCTAAAGGTCCTTTTCTGGTTTTTTTTCGGCCCAAAAGTAAACCTTTGAACAAATTCCAAATTGAGAAAGATCTGGCAAAGTCGTTTCGGAGCATTCAAGATATAACCTCTCCCAGTCGCAGTAAGCTTCGCATCACTCTAAGTGATCGCGAAGAAGCAAACAGGATTGTTGCCTCAGAGCTGTTTTCTTTAGAATACCATGTGTATCTTCCCAAGTAGCACACTAGGATCATAGTTTGTTGTAGTAACTTGATTATGACTTAGCAAGTCATATTTATGTTATCTTAACCAAATAGCAACAAGTGTGCTAGTAGGGTTCCCTCGCACGTAGTAGAAATAGCCGAAGTGGTCACCGAACCGTTTTTGACGTGCGCTCATATCAAGTGCCATGGAACTGATGGGTTTAAAAATCGTGCCGTTCCATCAGTTCAGGTCCTTGATGTCAGGAAAATGAACCATGTGTCACCCGACGGCACAAAAAAGCCCTCAAACTCGTTTCGTGTGATCTTCTCTGGAGCTGCCCTGCCGAATTTCCTCTTGTTGGGGAAGCTTCGGTTACCTGTTCGCCTCTATGTACCGACGGTCATGCACTGTGACAAGTGCCAGCAGTTGGGTCAGGGGGCAGCCCATATGGCATAAAGTCGTTTGGCATAAAGTAGTTTGGCATAATGTCATTTGGCATAACCATAACTTGAGCTAGGTGGTCATTTGGCATAATGCCGTTTGGCATAATGATCATTTGGCATAACACTTTTGAAATAACATACAACATACAACAGCGACCAAGAGTACCTTAGCGCAATAGCAGTCAACTTAGGATCTTAAGCAAAGTAACGTTCAACAATTGATTTTAGATATTTATCATGTAATTTTTTCACCGTAACTGTATTTTATTTTAAAGACTAATGAGGCATGTTACTCTTTGTTCATGAAAAATGCGAAAGTAAGACATTACTCAAATGATTATCGACTGGAAAGCCTGGTATTCCTGGATATGGTTTTCAAGTCTAGAGTTTATCTAATACTACAAATAAACCTACACGCTCAAACACACTTTCTTTCATATGCCCAACAAACATCGGTGTTGAATTAGAGCTTGTTCAAGCAAATTTAAAGAAGCTATTCAGCTGTTTCTTCTAGAATAGCTGAACAGCTTCTCCTAATTTGTTTGAACAAGCTCTAATTCAACACCGATGTTTGTTGGGGTAATACTATCTCTTTTGTTCTCACGAAAAAGTTATTCAATTTTCGTAAAAAGTGGATCTACTCAAGTTTTGAATTTATTCACATTTTACGGAAGTTGAGTAACATTTCCGTGTGAGAAAATGAGATAAGAATAAAATTTTACTCAGTCACTCAGTAAAATGAAACGAGGGTGTAGACTGAGAAAACAATATCCAGAACATAAGACATTATCATCGCTAGGTTGATTAATCTAGGTTTTTCTCCATAGTAATATTCCCTTCTTTCTAAATAGGCTGTTCATCAAAATATGGCATTCTTAGGTTTCAGGATTAAAATTGAAATTTGAAAATCAAATGTTTTCTTCTCTGTGAACAGTGAATTTTTGGATTGACTAAATGGATGGTTTAGTTATATTTGGCACAATTTATTCCATACCGATAGAAACGCAATTGACATAAATAGGCGAATATGGGAAGTATTGTAATCTTTCTTGTTTATTAATTAGGTTGTTCTTTAAAGTTTATTTTTAAATTATTTTACATTCTATGATATAATGATTATCCATAACCACCAAACATGAAAACAAAACAATAACAGTTAATGTAAATCGTCCACACCGGAGTTATTCATTAATTGTCGAGTGTAACTGTTGAGATTGCGTATCATTTATCAGCTTGTTGAGCTTGTACGTCTGTTTGCGTTTCCAGTATTTGAACCAAACTGTCATTAAGCCAAATGTTTCTGATGAAACATTAACATACACATTTTCATTCGAAACAATATTTTTCAAACAGTAATCAATGGTAAATAGCCATAATCAGTATGTACAATTTTCGCTCTTTTTATTTCATAATATCAGTCACGCAATACATTCGTGTTGACTTATTTTGCTGTGCTCAGTCATTCCGTTGTCCCTGTGATCCACACAACTCATTCACACCACAGCAAAGCACATACCTGGCTATTCAAGCATCAAGAGATGTTGGTTGCTTGACTGAATGTTCTGGTAATGAGTCATTCATTTTCGCGTTCGTGAGTGATTTTTCTGCCACAGGACTTTTTTTCAAATATTCCCGAACATTCCCGAAGGCAAAGGCAGCCAAAAGGCGAAGCAATGGCCGAAATCGCTACAGAGTTTGTGGTTCGAGATCAAGAAAAAGCATTTTGCAGGATCAATTCGAGAAGTGTTGGTGTTTCCACTTCATTGATTCCCCAAATGAAGGACTGTTCTTTCTTCTTCACGGTAGAACGTTGAAATTGAATGAGTTTTTTGCGCTTATGAACATTCACTGTTTTCTGGAACGAATGAATAATGAAAGTAAAGCAACACAAAACAAGTTGATTCACCTTGCATAAGAGATTCATGAAGGCACATTTGTGTTTACTTCATTTTCGCTAGGAACAGTACGAGATGACTAATATTTTGTCTCAGTCAGGGTCTAATTTGAGAATTGAATATGATATTTTCAAGCTCTGGCCATTATTCCAACTCTATGTCTACTGAATTTTGAATGCCAAGCTATAATTATGCCAACTACCAGCTTTCATTTTCCAATATTTATGCCAAATGGTCATTATGACAAACGGCCTTTATGCCAAATGACCTTATGCCAAACGACGTTATGCCATATGGGGTAGCCCCGTTGGGTCATACTGCACCCTACTGCTGTAACAAAGCACGCTGCGGCAAATGCGGTGAGCAACATGGGAGGGTCCCTGCAGTACGGACCCCAAGTGTATATGCGGTGGGGAAGCTCCACATGATCTCACTGTATGCCCGAAGTATGTAGAGCGGAAGAAACACCAAATTCGTTCGTTGCAGCAGCGGTCGAAGCGGTCTTATGCAGAGATACTTAAAAAGATCCCACCGGCCGCTGTTCCACCAGTCCAACCAGACAACAATATATTTTCTTCCCTGCCCATAGATGATCAAGGCTCAGACTTTGAGGATGCTGAGGAGTACTCTGTTGTTCAGACGGGAGCGAAGAGAAAGTGCGCTACAGCAAGACGTCAACGACACCGTCAGCAAGAATATCAAAACGCGCTGACTGTAGAACAGGCTCCCCACCCTCCTCTGAACAATTTAAGAACTGGTGGCAATACAAAAAAAAGTTTCTCATCCAGGTTTTAAACCACTAGCTGGTGACTTTCCGCCACTTCTGGGAACATCTAAACCCCAGTTGTTCCAGTTTTTTGCCCAGAACGCCAACTACCAAGACATCCGGAATCTCGACCGTGTCAAGTCGAAGACTCCGAAAAAATTTCTTTCTGGGATTGTGTAATTCATCTTCACCATTTTCGAGGTCTCACTGACTACGAGAAACCTCATCAACATGATCATTACGTTTGTAAAACCGTTTCTAAAGAAACTGTCTTCAAAATGGCCTCTTCTTGATTCAATAATATCTTTTGATGGATAATTTATCCGATGAGGTCGGGGATGTGATCGAAGCACTACAATGGACGCTTTTAAGTTTTTAGTTCACAAATCGCACTGTGACGTATTTGCTCTCTGTGAAACATGGCTCTCTTCTGATAAAGATTTCTCTTTCCACGATTTTAACATTATTCGGCAGGATCGAGGGGACTCATATATAGGGGTGCTTTTGCGGATTAATAAGCTCCACTCCTTTTATAGAATTGATCTCCCCTCGATGACAGGCCCTGAAGTAGTTGCATGCCAAGTGACTATTCGAGGCAAAAGTTTTAGTATAGCCAGCCAGAGCCACGGTTGATCTTAGGAGATTTTAATTCTCACGGTACAGCCTGGGGGTCACCGTACAACGACAACCGTTGATACTAGACCTCATGGACTACTTCAACTTGACTATTTTGAATACTGGGGAAGTAACACGTGTGGCTCCACCTCCAAACGCTGGAAGCAACTTAGACCTCTCAATCTGTTCGAATTCACTATCATTGGATTGCACGTGGAAAGTGATTCAAGATCCCCATGGTAGTGATCACCTGCCTATCAAAATTTCAATCACCAATTCGTGTCAATCTCGCTCGATCGACATTGCGTCACGAAGAGCATAGACTGGGGTAAATTCGCTGAAGCCATCATCGATGGCAAGCAAATCGGTCGAAGTCCTTCCGCCGTTGGAAGAGTATCGGTTTTTATCCGGGTTAATCCTCAAATGTGCGATCGACGCACATCGCAGACCGGTACCAGGATCAACAATTCGCCGACGTTCGCCCACTCCGTGGTGGGATGACGAATGTACTGAAGTCTACCGTGAAAAATCCGTCGCGTTTAAAGCATATCGGAAGCGCGGTTCTCGAGATAACTACGAGCGGTACATTGCTCTTGAGCGTAAGTTTCAGAGCCTCGCCAAAGCCAAAAAACGCGGATATTGGCGTCACTTCGTCGAAGGGCTATCGCGTGAGACGTCGATGAGAACTCTTTGGACCGTCGGGAGAAGAATGCGAAATGCGTCGTCGGTGAATGAAGACAAGGAAAGCTCTTCCCGGTGGATCTACGCGTTCGCCAAGAAAGTTTGCCCAGATTCGGTTCCGGTGCAACGAATTGCTCGCGATACTCAAACCAATCGTAACGAATTGGGTGCGCCCTTTTCTATGCTCGAATTCTCACTTGCTCTTCTTTCATGCAACAATTCTGCACCAGGAATGGATAAAATCAAGTTTAACTTGTTGAAAAACCTCCCAGACGTCGTAAAGAGACGCTTGCTGAACTTATTTAATCAGTTCCTGGAAAGCAATATTGTTCCGGATGAATGGAGGCAGGTTAGAGTTATAGCTATACAAAAACCCGGGAAAGCCGCGTCGGATTACAACTCTTATCGTCCAATTGCGATGTTGTCGTGTATACGGAAGCTGCTATAGCTGCTATATCTTTATAAAGAAGGTGATTCTCCATCGGCTTGACAAATGGATTGAATCTAATGGCTTTCTATCTCATACTCAATTTGGTTTCCGCAGAGGCAAAGGAACGAACGATTGAGAAATACAGCTGGCTTATGCCCAAAATGAGCAAATGGGTTCAGTTTTCATGGACATTAAGGGGGCTTTTGATTCAGTTTGTGTAGACGTCCTTTCAGACAAATTCTGTTATTCTGTCTGTAGACAAAATGTTATAGAATATATTCAATGGGAATGTTTTCAGTGCATATGGAATCATATCGTATTTACCTTGTACTCCACCCTTATCCAGAAAATTATTCAACTGGAAGGAAGAATTGCTAGACGCTAAGTACTGTATAAATCTCTGAAAATTATAGATTTTTTTTTCGTCAGAATATGTTAGGATTCAATGCTTATAATAATAATTTACCTCATTTCCATATGCTAGCATATGATGTGCTGTAATAAGAGCTTTGTAAACAACGACCCAATTAATGTTTTGTGACCTTTCTACAAGCAAATTTGCCAAATGGGGGATTGAAACGTTTGGTTCATTGGTGCAGTGAACTAAATCTGAAACGAAATGATGAAAATATACAACATATAGTAAAAAGTTCAGTATTTTAAATTAATATATTATTAGATTGGTATAGATGAGAGTGGTATAAAATACACTAGGCATTTTCTGTTTTGAATGATGCACGAGCATGTCCAGTAAACACAAGATCGCATATGATAGTGCATAAGAGTACAAAGTGCAGGCGATTTACATGATTTACATATATGTTTACAATTTACGTGGAGTTAAACAGACGCAAGCACGTATATCACCTCCACTGTTAACCCATCATTTGGGATTCTATGTTTACTGGGTGGTAATAGTCTATCAGCGATTATTGCACGGTTGGGCAGTGTGTGTAGGCAGGAAACATTGTTTGAGTTAGAAACGTCCTTTTAAAACTATGAACGTTATGGCGTTATGAATATTAATATTTGTTAATTATTATTTATTTAATATAATTTCTATTCATCATTTAGAGTAGCGTTGAAAAATTAAGTTTCTCGTGCGCTATTCACAGCAAACGGATCAATATGAGCATTGAAATCAAGTTCTAGAATAGCTAAGCCGGCTATTAGTGCTCATGTGGGACAGAGGTAATTCTTGAACATTTTCAGTTAGCTAAATCTACGTTTAAACGAAACCAATTTCATTGCAAGCGTGAAAAAAATCTATAGGCCGTTTCCGCTGCTTGTTCACTACTTCGGCAGCAGAGGATCAATTTTCGGCTTGTTTTGTGGAATAGGATGTTGGTACGATAATGCTCATGTGTACGCGTTTTAAAAATCTATGTTTGCAGAAGTTTTTCATGCAGTTACCCTCATTAAAATCTAGATTTTTTTTTTAATTGAATTATTTTCCGTCGGCCTATTTCCTCACATGGTGAAAATCACCGACACCAGGGAGACGACTCCACCACCTGGACCCTACCTAACGACGCATGACTATGAACCGGGAACAACGGCTTTACTTCCCTTCCGAAGGAAGACGTGACCAGATATTTTCGCCTCAGAAAAACCACCGACGTCGACTAGGATTGAACCCAGACCCACTGGGGTGCCAAGAAGCAGTCACGCTTACCACTACACCACCGACGCAGGCAAAAAATCTAGATCTGTTTTGTCGGATTGATTCCAACTTTACACCACCGTATCGGACTGAAGAAACGATTTTGTAAGGATAAATTGTGGTTAGCTATTTATAGCCCCCAATTCCTTGAGCAAACGGTATCGTTTCTGCCAAGTATTCGAAATATTTTTTTAAACATGCCAACAACCAGCGCCCCCTGTCAAGCATTTTGTAATTGCAATTGTTATTGTAGTTTCTCAGTCCCCGCCCTGGCAGACCAGGGCTATTGGTTGTTGTTGCACTGATACTGCAAGTGTTTACATCCCACTTGCTTTTTGATTTCATCCACTACCGCTCGTGTATTGTGCGGGACGCAGTTAAATACATGGAAAGATAGAAAACATAATAAAGATATTCATTAGTGGTAACATATGTAATACGCTTTCTTATCATATCTTTGTGTGAAGAATCCTAGAGGGTTTGAGCTGTTTAGTGGAATACTTGTAACTATAAATTAGAAGAAAAATTAGTAATCTCCATTTAATTCCAACTACCTTTGCTTATCTTCGACAGATACGCGTATTTCGTCTACAATGTGCAGACTTCTTCAGTGTCTCGTACTAATAACTCGACTGAAAGAAAACCTTCGCCACCTGCCGTATATATACTATTTTCTAAATACAAAACGTTTACCTATCATTATGTTGTTTATACCTATCTTATTATTAGTTTAGTCTCCGTCGCAGAAAGCTTAGAAATAAACAAACAACAGAACACAAATCTACTAAACAAAGACCAAGGCAACGGTTACACATGGCTCTTCAACTTACTACCCAAACGACATCAAACCCGACGAAGCGGAGCACCCGCTGCTACACAATAAGTATGTTAGGTATAGATGAGAAAGAAGCGAGTTAGATATTAAGTACACTTGTTTTTGACTCAGGATAGGTATAAACAAACTAATAATAAGATAGGTATAAACAACATAATGATAGGTAAACGTTTTGTATTTAGAAAATAGTATATATACGGCAGGTGGCGAAGGTTTTCTTTCAGTCGAGTTATTAGTACGAAACACTGAAGAAGTCTGCACATTGTAGACGAAATACGCGTATCTGTCGAAGATAAGCAAAGGTAGTTGGAATTAAATGGAGATTACTAATTTTTCTTCTAATTTATAGTTTTGTGTGAAGGTTAAATATTTTAATATTGATATCGATTTCCGATTCGAACCGATTTATACCAACAGCAAGTATCCTATTGGGGCCACTCACAAAGTGTGATGGTGGTTTTTCATTGAGAAAACAAGGTAATTTATATTAAAGCATGAAAGCCAATTTAGATCAGTTTACACCAACAGTACCTACGCTGTTGGAGCCACTCACAAAATAGAATAGTGATTTACCGGTTCCAAGATATGTGGCCCAGCGAGTATGGCGAACGAATAATATGGATCACAATTAATTATGATCCCCACCACCCGCCCACCACACCCGGCGAACCAGCACATATCACCGGAAAGCAACCTTATGGTTCTTCTTTGTGCACTCGATCACTCGCGCCACCGAACAATAGGTAATCGAAACAATAGAAAACGCGATATGCCCAATAACAAAATATTGCGCACAACCACAACAATTCACAGCCGATGCCCGACGCAGGCTCCCTGATTTTCGCAAACTGTCAACTTGCACAACTACAGTCTAAAAACCATTTCACAACTGGAACCGATATCTCCAACAAGCAAGTTGAACGTCCAAAGAGTAATCTACACTTTGAATCACGATAAAAGGATTTCCCGAAATATGCGCCCCAGAAGCATTCCGCGCCTACTGTCAACTTTATGCTCCTATTGATTTCCAAGCACATTTGTTTCGTACTAACTGGGGGAGACTTTTATGATATAGTGGGCGGAATATTATAATTTGAGATAATTCGATACAGATGTTATCCAAACTTCGAAGATCCACAAGTAATCGGTGCGTAACCACCTGGTACCTCATAGCAAGATGCTTAGAGGCGGACCGGAAGAGTTGATGAGCTACCTCCCCCCATCAACCAGCGCCCCCTGTCAAACGTTTTATGCCAAAATGATTAGCGGTTTCTCAAATACTGTATATTCTAATATTTACGCAATTCAATACACATTACGACACATACACAACCTGCGATGGTATTTTAATCCATAAACACCCGAAACCAGCAGCAGCAGCATCGAAAACAGCTGCCGATCACGACAGCATCAAGGTGAGTGCAGCTGTGCCGACTGACAACGAGTAGCAGAGCTACTGTGTGCCAGCAATACACCGAAGAAAGCTGCAACGAACCCCTGTCAAGGAGACGAAGGGTGACAAATCGAAAAGATTTGAGGGTTTTTTCGATGAGTCCATCCTGCAGACCGAGACGACCAAGCAGCCAGTCGTGGCAGCTAATATTGAAACAAGCGATTAGGAGTCAAAGGAGATTTTTTTGTGTTAGTAAGGTAGGGCTCGATGGAACAGTTTTTACATTCATTAGTGATGCGATCATCCGTACAATAGATAACCGAAACAATACCAAACACGCGATACCCGATAGCAAAATAGTGCTCAATAAAGGATAGACAACCGTTTACAGCCGATGCTGGAAGCAAACTCTTTTTTCGTAAACTTTATTTTTTTACAACTGCATTCTACAAACTAGTGTACTACTGTCACTAATATCGGCAGAAATCAAGTATATACTAAAGAACAATGTATGCTAATCCATTTGAAATTATGACTGAGGGATTTGGTAAAAATAAGAGTATGTAGATGGATTTCGTTTCTCCAAACAACTTTATGCTCCTATTGATATTCAAGGTCATCTGTTTAGCACCATCCGGGGGAATCTTGATCCTATAGCCAAAGATTCAATTATCCCAAATCCGCTCAACCAATCAATGGGTCTGCTTCGAGCATCCGCGGAGAACGGTTGTTTCGAGCGCATTATCTATTGTTCAAGTTTTCTATTGTTCGGTGACGCGAGTGATCGAGTGAGCTAAGAAAAAATAAAACTGCTTCCTGGTGATCTATCATGGGTGTAGATTGTGATTAATTTAGTAGTTGGTTTTGACCTGTACTATTTGTTAACCGTGCTCGCCATAGCACCATATCTAGTTCCCAGTGAAAAAAAAAACAAGATATGATGGTGTCGCGGGTGTGGTGGACCTGTGATGTGAGTCATGATTTATTATTATTTAATCATAGTCATAATGTAATTATGATCCATATTATTAGTTTACCATTAGGAAACCCCAGTAGTATCCGATCAGGCACATAACCCTTTGTCATACTACCTCATGCAGGATAGGCAAGGGGGGAAATCCCCTTGACTGACAAAATTCAAATGCCCTCCGCTCGTTTTCAATCTTGTATCTTTCAATTTCAAAGCCTGCCGTTGCCCTATACGGAACTATCAATACACTTTCTCTTCATGTCTATGCGTTCTAGCAATAAAATTACTGTCCGCTCCTAGCGCTTCGCATGGAGATGAGTAATTATCTGCTTCTGAAAACTTCATCAAAGATCGTTACTTCCGCGCTGGGGAGAATACAAAAAATAACAATCAAAAGAATATATACTTATCAAGGTTAATCCTGATCCATCGGGCTCTATCTACTAACATAGAAAAACCTCCTTCCTGTGACCTTTGTGGGGATGCAGAGGTAAACACGGTCCCTAAACAGCAAAGGTTACATTAACTGTCTCTATTCCCACCTGATTGCAAGGGCGTGGCCGGTGTCGTTATTGAATATTAAAGAAATTGAGTCACTGAAACGTGTACAGTGAGAACGGTCGATTACTCCCAGCCAATCTCCGCACGGAGTAGTAAGCATTGATACGTGCAGTCAGTCAAGATAAGCTAAGCTAAGCTTATCCGCTCAACCAATCAATGTTTTGTGATATAGTGGACGGACTATTATAATTTGAGATAACTCAATGCAGAAGTCTTCCAAATTTGGCAGACCGACCGGTGTTCGGTGGAGATCCACCTAGTACCTCGTGGCAAGATGCTAGGAGACGGACCGGAAGTTTCGATGAGCTACCTTCTCCCACCTTTACCAGCAGTGAGAAGACAAAAAAAAAGTACGCGCTGCAGGCATGTGCTTCAATTTCTTGTGAAAGGGACATCGATAAAACAACTGTCCATAAACGAAGAGCTTCCAAAGATGTCGAAAGAGGCACCATACACAGCTTCATAACGACGCAATCGATCCGAAGCAAGAATCCCGCTTTAACGTGTCAACGTGTTGGTGTCGACCAACGAGTGGGACCGATGGTACAGCTTTACATGATTCTTCCACAATTCTGGATCCACTAGTACGTCTTCAAGGCGGACTTAACGAAAATTTACCGTCAAATACAACTGCATCCAGCCAGGTTCATCAAAAAGGACTGCTATGTCGAGCCACATCAACGAACCAACCGTCGACAAAGCGAAGAATCTACTCGGAAGTGGCGAAGTTATTCGTCGTGGTAGCCAAATTGCTGCAACAGCCATGACACAATAAACAGGGCTGGGACGATCTTGTATACGATACCAACAGTCAGCAGTGGAACGACCTGCGACAATCGTTGCACCTGTAGAAACAGTGTAATATTCCACGCCAAGTAGCCATCGAAAAAGCAGTGAATTGTGAACTACATGAATACGCAGACGCCTCCAAGAAAGCATATGGAGCGTGTCTATGTATCAGAAGCATTCTTCCCAGCAAAACGGCCACATAACGCTTGCTGACCTGTAAGTCGAAGGAATTGTGCGCCACTCTCCTACTACCTCGCTTGGTCGACAAGGTAATTGCGAACATTAACATCCATTTCGAATAGGTGAGGTTGTGGTCCGACAGTCAAATCGTGTTGGCTTGGCTTAAGAAGCATCCATCTTAACTGGTAGTATTCGTCCGCAACCGCATAGCGGAGATACAGAGGCTAACTGAAGGCTATCAGTGGAGCTACATCCGGTCTCATCTCAACCCGGCAAACATCGTTTCGTAAGGGTTTGTTGCCAATCGATCTCATCACGTGGTAGGACGGTCCCGAATTCAACAACGAGTCGACCATCGAAATAGAGCCGATTCAAGAAATCGCCGACAGCGAATGCCTGAATTAAAGCCTTCGACGGTGACGACGATTGCAATAATCGAGCAACCAATACCAGTCTTTCGGAAATACGATTCTTTCCGGAAGCTACAATGAATCATCCCATGGATTCTTCGTTTCGCGAACAACTTGAGGAAGCAGACAACAGAACGAGTGTTGAAAAAATGCTTAAAAAGTCGCCAATCGTTGTTGATGATTGTTTGGGTGCAAACGTCTAGGCATCTGTGATTAAATCGCCTTTTTATCTTAATGCATAGGGTGTGAACGCATTGTATTCATACGTAAACAGCAGATTCGTTTAAAATACAATGCATTTAACCCCTGTGATAGCGAAAGAAAGCTGATGCAATGACAGAATGCGTATTTCCACTATTCTTTCGATATTTACCGATAAAATTGTAAAATTCTATACCTGAATGTTTTCAATTTTAAGTGTTTTAGTAAGTTTTTATCATCTTTTTATCAGCGCAGTACGTCTGCGCATTATGCGGATTCGACGACAAGAGGATAAATTTGGACGACGGTTCAACACACGCCAACTGGAAGATGTCACGGTGAAAATATTCTTTGTTAGAGAACTAGAGGCTCGTGCTGCAGATACTACATAAGATGGCTGCATAGAAGACCAATGGACTGCCGTCAAGAACACCTTAATCGCCGCTAGAATGTTGAAAGTTTCGAATATCTTTTCAACAAAATGGCGTCAGACGGTGGTATCAAGATCGACATAGGTGCAAGGATCAAGAAGGCAAAGGGTGCTTTTGCGAGTTTAAGGAACAACAGGTCCGTGAACGTACGAGCGTCTGATTATTTAACTCCAACGTGAAAATTTTACTGCTATACGTGAAGCGTGGTGGAGAACGGACGGAAACTAGATATGCAAACAAGCTTAAAACTGGAACGCAACAGAACATTGCAGCAAAGGCAGACCTAGAGGCTCATGGCACTCAATAAAGAATTAGAAGAAGTCGACTAAAATTTCACCTGGCAAATAGGTAAAGGTGATAGCGGGCAATGACGCAGAATGGAGTTCTTTCAATTCGGCCCTATGCTTCACCCAGGGTCTGTAGGACCCTTGGACAGCTCGCGTCAAGCTCAAACTCGACCGGTTCCAAGAACGTCGATTGTAGGAAACCTTCTTCTCTATGGTGGGATCAGCAATGCAGCCTAGAGCACTTTGAAGAATACACCACTTTAGAACCAACATTTGAGAGGTTCATAAAGCATATGTTGAAAAGCTTTAAGATAAACTTTACGCCTTTGGATTTCCTCCATTATTGACTATTTGTATTGGTGTATTTGTACTATTGACTGTCAGAGAACTATATCTTTCCTCATGGATACTCTACAACTGACGCATCGAGCCGTAACATGACATCCTTCAGATATTATGATTAAGCACTCTTTTGCATAACTTTTATGTCATAGACATTGATGTTTGTCTATGTGACAACTGTTCGTTTAGCCAAGTTGCAGATGATAACGGGGTGTCTGTCACGGGATCCAGAGTGGTCAATCTGCAGGACCCTCACAAGATGCTTAACTCCATTCGATTTCAGTCGGAATATATCGCAGAGTCACTGTTCAAATAACGCCTAATTGCGATGTCTCGATACCTTTCATCGCGTGTAACAAACGAACAACAACCAACAAAATGTCAACACCACGCACATCCGTAAGCGTATATGTAAAGTTAAAGCTGACAGCAATAACAATACAGAATATGTACGAACATTTTGAATACCATCTTTTTCTCGTCCATAATTTTCCATAGGTCTATTCGGTCGATACTGTCGTACGCCGCCAGGAAATATGAAAACAGGCGGTGCGTAGGGACCTAGAATTCACTGCATTTCAGGAGAATTTAAAGTCCGGTAAAAATCTGGTCCGTTGACGAAACCGGCTTGATAGGTTCCCGCAAACTCATTGGCTATAAGTGACAGCCGACGGAGTATGATCTGGGATAGCACTTCGTAGGCGGCATTCAGAAAGGTGATCGCTCACAAGTTCTCATTCTCCAACTTGTCGCCTTTAATATAGATGGGGCAAATGACCCCTTCCAGGTCCTCCCTTAGCTCTGTCGGTAAAGAAGCAGCACCAAAGCAACACCATGCTGGAGGTGGCTGGGTTCGATTCCCAGTCTGGTCTAGGAATTTTTCGTGAAGGAAAATTTATCGATTCCCTGGGCATAGGGTATGATTGTACTAACCACACAATCATGAATTAGAAGAAAAAATAGTAATCTCCATTTAATTCCAACTACCTTTGCTTATCTTCGACAGATACGCGTATTTCGTCTACAATGTGCAGACTTCTTCGGTGTCTCGTACTAATAACTCGGCTCAAACCCTCTAGGATTCACACAAGCATACTATTGAATAAATGGTTCCTGCCATCGAAAGCTCTCAATTAATAACAGTGGAAGTGCATTTATAACACTAAGTTGAGAGCAAGCAATAAGCTATTTGTGGAAGCAATAAATGAAATACTAATAAAGAAGAAGAATTTGACCCCTTCCTTCCACTCCTCCGGTAGTTGTATTCCAGATTCTGAGTATCGGCCGGCGCATACAAATTACCATCTTTTCTGGGCCAATCTCGATGAGTTCAGCTCCGATACCACCCTTACCAGCTGCCTTATTGTTCTTGAGTTGTTTGGATGGCATCTCAGCCTTCAGCGTGGGAGCGGGTTGAATAGTTGGTTTTGACCTGTACTATTTGTTAACCGTGCTCGCCATAGCACCATATCTAGTTTCCAGTGAAAAAAAAACAAGATTTGATGGTGTCGCGGGTGTGGTGGACCTGTGATGTGAGTCATGATTTATTATAATTTAATCATAGTCATAATGTAATTATGATCCATATTATTAGTTTACCATTAGGAAACCCCAGTAGTATCCGATCAGGCACATAACCCTTTGTCATACTACCTCATGCAGGATAGGCAAGGGGGGAAATCCCCTTGACTGACAAAATTCAAATGCCCTCCGCTCGTTTTCAATCTTGTATCTTTCAATTTCAAAGCCTGCCGTTGCCCTATACGGAACTATCAATACACTTTCTCTTCATGTCTATGCGTTCTAGCAATAAAATTACTGTCCGCTCCTAGCGCTTCGCATGGAGATGAGTAATTATCTGCTTCTGAAAACTTCATCAAAGATCGTTACTTCCGCGCTGGGGAGAATACAAAAAATAACAATCAAAAGAATATATACTTATCAAGGTTAATCCTGATCCATCGGGCTCTATCTACTAACATAGAAAATCCTCCTTCCTGTGACCTTTGTGGGGATGCAGAGGTAAACACGGTCCCTAAACAGCAAAGGTTACATTAACTGTCTCTATTCCCACCTGATTGCAAGGGCGTGGCCGGTGCCGTTATTGAATATTAAAGAAATTGAGTCACTGAAACGTGTACAGTGAGAACGGTCGATTACTCCCAGCCAATCTCCGCACGGAGTAGCAAGCATTGATACGTGCAGTCAGTCAAGATAAGCTAAGCTAAGCTTATCCGCTCAACCAATCAATGTTTTGTGATATAGTGGACGGACTATTATAATTTGAGATAACTCAATGCAGAAGTCTTCCAAATTTGGCAGACCGACCGGTGTTCGGTGGAGATCCACCTAGTACCTCGTGGCAAGATGCTAGGAGACGGACCGGAAGTTTCGATGAGCTACCTTCTCCCACCTTTACCAGCCGTGAGAAGACAAAAAAAAAATTCGCGCTGCAGGCATGTGCTTCAATTTCTTGTGAAAGGGACATCGATAAAACAACTGTCCATAAACGAAGAGCTTCCAAAGATGTCGAAAGAGGCACCATACACAGCTTCATAACGACGCAATCGATCCGAAGCAAGAATCCCGCTTTAACGTGTCAACGTGTTGGTGTCGACCAACGAGTGGGACCGATGGTACAGCTTTACCTACGCAATTAGAAGAAAAAATAGTAATCTCCATTTAATTCCAACTACCTTTGCTTATCTTCGACAGATACGCGTATTTCGTCTACAATGTGCAGACTTCTTCGGTGTCTCGTACTAATAACTCGGCTCAAACCCTCTAGGATTCACACAAGCATACTATTGAATAAATGGTTCCTGCCATCGAAAGCTCTCAATTAATAACAGTGGAAGTGCATTTATAACACTAAGTTGAGAGCAAGCAATAAGCTATTTGTGGAAGCAATAAATGAAATACTAATAAAGAAGAAGAATTTGACCCCTTCCTTCCACTCCTCCGGTAGTTGTATTCCAGATTCTGAGTATCGGCCGGCGCATACAAATTACCATCTTTTCTGGGCCAATCTCGATGAGTTCAGCTCCGATACCACCCTGACCAGCTGCCTTATTGGTCTTGAGTTGTTTGGATGGCATCTCAGCCTTCAGCGTGGGAGCGGGTTGAATACCCTTACCTGCCGTACTGATGTAGCCATTGCTTCCGTGGTGTTGGCCCTCCCAGTCTAAGTACTCCACGCCATTCAGGTGTTCGTCGACGTGCTACCTTCACTTTTCAATCATCTCACGTGCGTCCGTCAAAATGCTCCGATCATTATCCCTGCACATTGCAGTGTTATATCCAGGAGGCTACAAAAAAGCTTGGATATTTTTACAGATTATTTTCAAAAATGGAAGATTTCTCCTAATGCTTCCAAAACTCAACTTGCTGCATTTTTGAAACCAAGTAATAGTCATATGGTCACTATGAACGGAGTTCCAATTTATTGGTCAAGTCAAGTAAAATATCTTGGACTGATAGTTGATCAAAAATTAACTTTTAAAGATCACATTGAGGGCATTCAAGCCAAATGTAATGAGTACATAAGATGTTTGTATCCTCTTATAAACAGAAAATCCAAACTTTGTTTAAAGAACAAACTTCTAATATTCAAACAAATTTTTAGACCGGCCATGCTTTATGCTGTGCCAATATGGTCTAGTTGTTGGGCAACTAGGAAAAAAGCACTTCTAAGGATTCAGAACAAAGTTCTGAAAATGATTTTGAAGCTGCCACCTTGGTTCAGTACTATTGAATTACATAGGATTTCAAACGTTGAGACTCTAGAAGAAATGCCCAACAAAATAATTCATAATTTTAGACAAAAATCATTGCAATCTTCAATTGCAATGATCAATTCTCTCTATAGATAAGAACTAGTTTTAAGAAATCAACTGTAATTCTGACACGCAGGCAAAATAAACCCTGTTCAAAATTCTGAATAGACAAAGTGAAAACACAAGTTCGGCTGACCACACTTAGGCAATTCCACGTACCGAGCTTCAAATCTCAAGTCCTTTTTTGTCGCTGTGGTCTTAGCCAATTGTTTCGGTTATTCCCTTGTTTACTTTTTATTACATGTCTTTATTTACGGCTCGGCTAGTAGGACCTGACACCAACCATTTACCTTCCTTGGGCTACAAGTTTTGCATTGGCATTTCTTCCAAATATAGTGCTAAATAGCTAGGTTCCGGCACCAGTCCTCGCCAGGGTGGTTACCATTTACCATTTTACATGAGCATCCACCTTTGAGGAGTCCCGCGAGGTCCAAGACTTATTTACGGTACCTCAATATCGAATGTACAGTCGCCTTCTCTACAATAATTATTTAAGACGAATCGAAACTAACCTTCGGTGCAATTCAAAGTTGTTCTGGTCATTTGTTAATACAGAAGGGAATGATAGCGGTATCGTTGTTGAAATTAATCTTGACGACAGAATCGCCAGCACACCATTAGACAAATATGATATAGCAGCTAAGAGTGTATTCAATGACGACCTTTCAGCATTGGAGCAAGTCAGCGAAGCACTCAGAGATGCGTACAACTTTGATATGCCTGCGGTTACATTGGATCTCGAGGACTCCGCAATACAGAAGCTGAAATTCTCGAATGCGGAATTCCATCGTGAAAAATGAGCATCTCTTAGGATTCATTTTTTTAAGCTTTTCAATATCCAACACAAACAACATTTCTGCTCAAAGGTCGTCGAGATCATTGTAAACGACTTGTTGTTTGCTAGCTGCAGACACTGCATTTCTCCTGACCAACATCTCAACTAGTTGGTCACACCAAAATATCGGTCTCAACCAACCTTGCAACTTTTGTTTCCTCGTGCCTCCCGAATATGGAAGCCGAATCTCAGGTCGACACTGTTTACACGGATCTTAAGGCTGCTTTTGACCGGTGCGACCATGCTATACTTTTAGTAAAGTTAGGCAAGCTTGGCGTGTCGGATAACTTAATTCGTTGGTGTTGCCATGCTTATTTCATTACTTGTTGCCAAGTTAACAGTAGCCCAGCAACCGCAGAATCAACTAAAACAATTGATGAATTATGAATTAATAAAATCTTCTGTATAATAAACTAAGAATATTTGTCCCAGAAATTTCCTAAAAAATATATAAAATTATAATGTACGAATTTTAATGCAACTTTGAAATCATTACGCTTCTACCAACTGGTCGAATTGCAGTGTATCCCGATTTTACTTATGACCGAATTGATTTCGCATACGAAATACGAACGGGATACCAACAACTAAATCTAGATTCTGAATTACTGAGCGATTCCCCTTAAATAAGTCCTTTATCTGATTTACAATTCATTGCCCTCTTTTCTTGACTATTTGGATACCAAAAGGATAGTCCGCTTTAGAAGAAACTGAATCTGACAAAATAATTTTGAAAAAAATTGAGTGTTGTAATAAAAAATGACTTGATATTTCGATGTAGTTTCTTTTTTGTACATTTTATTTGGATGAACGTTGTGAGTTTTTTACTCATATCCCATCAACATTTGTACTATCCACAATCCAACATTTTACGAGCGCTAAGGGCATCTTCAACGGCGATCCAAATCGTGGATGGGATTTATTTTTTTAGACCAAACGCAAAAACATCGCTGCACCGGTGTTGTAAATTTTGTTTTATACTGGATCTATTTTGCATCACATTGAAACTGGTATATGTTAGGGCATCTTCAGCGGCGGTCTATTTTTAGATCAACTTTATACCTGATTTACATCAGCAAAACTTGAATAGAACTAGCTAAAATAGACCAACTTTGCGTTCCCCGCACCGGTGTTGTATTTCTTGTTGTTAAACCCGCCAACACCTGTCATCCTGTCGATCATTCAGAGATCAGAATTTTTTTCAGAGGTCGCAGATTTTTCACAAACATTTTGCGATTGATTGGTTTGACCAAATAATTTTTAATGCCAGTAGTGCATCGTTAGCTGACGACAAGGAATACTTGCTCGTTCGTTTGGCTAAAGGTGAGTGTGTGAATGCATGCATTTCATTAAAACGATATTAAATAATGCTGATTTGTAGTTTGGCAGCGGATAAACAAGAGTAGAAACGGAGAGGGTCACATCCTGGATGACGCCCAAACGTCGACCGTGATTTCCGTTCCGGTCATCAGAAGCTGTTCCAGGAAAACTTAAGCGACCCGCAAACCTACAACGAGAAGCACTTTCTGCGTTTCGCATGCAAAGGGTCAACTAGAGGCTTCTCCATTTTTTTTTCTGTATGAGCTATTTGCAAGTGCTCTTCATGACCAATCTCTCAATAAACAGATTGAATAATTTGAAGACTTCATTACTTTTCATTTCCGAGCAATGGAAATACTATTCGAAATCTTGTAACCTCCGCATTTCGAACTTGTCAGCGTTGGCGGGTTTAACCAAAAGAAATACAACACCGGTGCGGGAAACGAAAAGTTGGTCTATTTTAGCTAGTTCTATTCAAGTTTCACTGATACAAATCAAGTATAAAGTTGATCTAAAAATAGACCGCCGCTGAAGATGCCCCAATACTCGCTAAGATTGAACTCGTTTTCTGGTAGGGAGCAATTTGACTTTGACTTTGACAAGATCGATTCTCTGTCAAACGGCCTAGGCCAAACATCAAATCGCTTACTCCCTACCAGAAATCGAGCTCAACCGAGATTGCAATTTCTGAAACCGCGACGAATTTCGCTTTCGAAAAAAAAATCAAACCTGACCCGCTTCGCGAGAAAACGAACGTGTTCGGTGGAGGGAAAATTTATCTGCTTCTTATAAATAAGTAATAAAAATAATTGGTGTTATGTATGTCACGATTTAACTCGAGAACGGATGACCGGCTTTACAAGATTCTTCCTGCGATGAATTCGTCATGGGATTTAAAACGGGAAAACTATAAAAATAATGAGAGATGATATAATATGGGACCTAACCTTAAGAATTTCATAAGGTACAACTCATGAACGATGCTTTTGAATTTCATAAGAGTGACTTCTGAATGGATATTGTTTTGCACGATTTTATTCTTGTACACTTTTTGCCTTTCCTATTTTTTCGTGGTAATATGGGTTAGTGTTGAAGCCACTGGACCCGTAATCTCAACGTTCAAAGTTCGATTTAACGTTGCATCATATTTTTATTGTTCCACCTGATGGTGGTGGTATATTTCATAAGGCAAATTAATGAAATTCATACAGATTGCTAGTGGCAAAAAAACATAATGTTATCTTATGAATATTAAAAGTTTATTTCGCTGAGTGATCCATCAGCGCTCTGCATTTGACAGGTTCAATTGACAGCGTTCGTCAGGGCATCTAGTTTGAAATAAACCTAATTAAATCAATACAAATCCATAATATGATGCAACTAAAATGATTTAAATAAATTAAGGTACGTTGAAAAAACTCACTATAGCATGCATATTTAAAGTAAAATAAATGACTGACGCCGACGCATCACTGACGCTATATGGTGCGGTCAAAGCGTCATGAGCGTCATGAAGGCGTTTTATCGCTGACGTTGACAACTGGCACGACGCGACGCGGAACGCGCTATTGTGCGGCAGAATTTAGTCAAACTTGTGATCGCATCACGGTAAACGAATCCAAGAAAATTATACCAAACCTATCTTTGCGGAAGAAAATATTAATACGGAAATGATAATAGTACCACGATTCACTGCCAACATAATAGTACCACGATTCACTGCCCATAATGTTTTTCATTTTATTCTGCTGTCGAACTGATTTACACGTAGGAGGATAAATACACTTTTTCAGTGTACATTTCTCGAATTTCATAGTGTAGCCAGATCTATTGTAACTTTTTTTTTTTAAACTTTTTACAATCGGCGGTGCGAAAATAGTGACTTTAGTGACCATTTTCCGAAAAATAGTGACTTTTGGATGCAAATAGTGACTTTTTAGTGACTAGGCTCAGAATAGTGACCAAGTCATTAAAAAGTGACCTGCTACCACCCAGAAACGGTGTACGTTGTAATTTGAAAATCAGGTATACTTTAAGGTATTTCAAGCATACAGTTGTCTGAAACCGACCCAGTAGCTCATTAAATCAACGATTCCTAACCGCATTGTACTTTGGATGGCTAGAACCCAATAGTTCATAGATTGAGAAAATAAACCCACGTGTTCCGAAAAACGATCGGCCCAAAAGGACCCACCAAGGGAACGGAGAGGCTTCGATAACCCCGATATCCTCGAAAGTCGGACGAGGGCAATACCGACCAAACAGCGGAAGGGAACCACGCGCGTCCAGACCCAGCAGCAGCCGGCCGGCACATCAACAAGTTGTAAGTCGGATTAAAATAAATTTAAAAGAATACGGGTAGTGTTGTATTTATTTGGACCCTTGATTGGCAACTCCTGAAAACAAATCTGAACTTATGATGAGATTCAATATTGTTTGAGATGGTATAAAGTAAGGTCGTTCCATATAATTACATTTGGCATATTATATTTGTGTCCAAATTGTCATTTGATATTTGGAAAAAAATGGTAAATGGTAAAAGATCAAAAATTATTATGCGAATTATTATAGCTCGACATCGCAGAGTAAGTTTTGTGTTTTTCCTATTCTTGGAATAACTCATTCTAATCTTATCCTAAATTGTATTGTTCCTAGAAGTGGATTGTCACCTAACATTATCTACAAGGAATCATTGATATCGGATGTTGAAGGCACGAATTAAAGTCGCCTTTTGTTTTGAAATATGATCATACTTTTACCCACTATTTTAAGGAATCGTGAATATCCATATTTCCCAAAGCGCCTCGCACACTGATTTGGCCGCCTTGTGGCATCACATTACATTTCCCTTACCACCTCCCTTCACTAGATTTTTTTTGTGAGGGGAAACTTTTCGAACATCGATAACCGACAATATTTTGTCCAAGCTTTTAAGCCTACCATCGCTATAAAGCTTCGTTACCGATTTTATTCACCACTTGTGCTGCGTGTCGTCTACAGCAAGGCGTTGTGATCGTCGTTGAGAGAAATGGAGAAAAGACCATAACTGGCATTGATTATGTTGCCCCCTGTGGTTTTTGTTTTTTTTCCTTCAGTAGAGCCAAAACACAACTGCATTCATTCATTAGGATTATTGTTGTATGTCACAATTAAGGTGTGATGGATATTGGTTGATATAGCTCCTGATCCCAGTAAGGCTCGACTTGTTTTATTAAGTCTAATACCCTACCAGGATCGTTTTGCCAAATTTCGGGGGCTCTAATAACCCCTTTCCAAGTATTGATATCCTTTGATTGAATAATGCTCCACAATTGCAGAGTATATGTTCTGCAGTTTCAGTTGCAAATTGGCAAAAACGACATTCTGTAGAATGAATTCATCCTAATTTGCTTAGGCGATACCTACTCGGGCAGTGAACAGTTAACAGACCCGAAGGTCTTTTTTACTAAGATTCAGTAAGATCCGGGATTTTACTGCGCTTGATCTTATAAATCCTTTGGCTTGTCTGCATATATCCGTAGCGTTCCAGTTTGATTCTACCATTTTATATCAGTCGTCAGAGCACGCTCTGGGACTCCACAAAATTGTTCCGGACCAATTAAATTTGATGCTGAACCTTGTCTTGCTAGGATGTCAGCTTTTTTATTTTTTTCAATACAACAATGGCCGGGCACCCAGTATAAAGTAACTTCGTTCCCACTGGCCAATTGTCTTAAAGAAAGAATGCATTCTCACACTAGCTTAGATTTACATGTGAAAGCTTTAAGCGCATTGAGAGCTGCTTTACTATCGTAAAAAATGCAGATCTTTGCAAATCTGTATTTTCTCGTTAAACAAATAATCACACATTCAATAATGGCATGATTTTCTGCTTGAAATACCGATGGACTATGTCCCATTGGAATAGCTTTCCTGACTCCAGGGCCATACACGCCGGCTCCAGTATTTTCTCATATTTTCGACCCATCCGTGTAAAACACAATGAAACCTGGTACAAACTAGGTCCACCAGACTCCCATACATAACGGCTTGATTAATCCACTTAATCCAAATTATTAATCCAAAGGGCTTGATTAATCCAAAGGGAACGTCGTAGTTTGTCTTCGTTGTCATCCAGTCTTCTATTTTTCTAAATGTCCTACCAGATCACCATCTAAAATCTTATTGTATCTTTCTAATTGCAGGGCACTTTTTGCTGCCTGCTGCTTTACAAATTGATGTAAAGGTAACATGTTAAAAAGGGCATCCAAAGCAACAGTTTTCACTGCTCCAGTTATTGATACACAGGCAAGTCTCTGTAGCTTACCTAGCTTCACTTGGGTGGTTACCTCAATTAGTTTAGGCCACCATATAAGAGAAGCATATAGGATCCAATAAACAGGTTTTGGTCGAAGTCCCCATGCTTTACCCACTGCTTTACTACATACCCATAGGGAGTTTGTACCCTTAGTGATAACCTTGTCAAGATGGGAGTTCCAATTCAGTTTTTTATCCAAAGTAACACCAAGGTATTGAACTTCTTCCGCTAACTGAACTTGAACTCCATTGAGAGTAGGCTGTTTTAAATATAGCTTTCTCCTTTTGGTAAAAGGTACTATAGCAGTTTTAGAAGGGTTTACATTTAAGTCTTCTATTCTACACCATTTCACAGTTATATTGAGAGCAGTTTGTAACCGACTAGATATAGTGTCATTAAACTTTCATAGCTAAATCATCAGCAAAACCAATCCCCTCGTACCCTAGCTCTGCTAGTCTTTTAAGGAGTTCCTCTACTACTAAGCACCACAATAAGGGCGATAGGACTCCTGCTTGAGGACAGTCCTTAATCGATCTAATAGTTAGTTGGGCACCTCCAAGGTCAGCAGAAATTTTTCGGTCTTTTAGCATCGCCATAATCCGATAATACAGTTATCCACGCCTCTTGCTTGAATTGCGGAGCGCATTGAGCAATAGGATGAATTGTCGAAAGCTACCAAAGCTATTACTTTAGCTTGAAGCGATTTCTCGATTTTATTAACTAGCGTATGTAGCGCCATTATTGTAGATTTTCCTGATTGGTAGGCAAATTGGTATTTGCTCAAGGGATACTCTGTTAAGCCTGTTGACTTAATAAAGTCGTCCACAATTTTTTTCCATTGTCTTGCATAGGACAGAAGAAAGGCTGATAGGTCTAAAGGCTAGATAAAGATAAAACGACCCCTAAGTATTATCTCTTTTTCCAATTTTTGGAATAAAGTCAAGCCGAACCTTTCTCCAAGCTGGTATATAACTTATAGTAGAGCCTGCCGTGGTTACTGTGGTTCCATATTCTACATAACATGTTCTTGTGTCTCGGGCACAATTGGGCTATTTCTCGTCACATAGGAAAAACCTATACTGGATGTGTGATCATTTTGCTGATTTGTGCGATAACTCCCTTCTCCGAATCATAACGAACCATGTGGATGACAAATGGCCTCTGACATCGCTTACTGATGCTATAAACAGCCTGCAAACGGAAATAAAAATGTCTCTTCCGCCTGTACCATCTTTACAGTCCCCAAAACTCAATCGCTGGCCGACAGCTAGTGAATCGATGCGTGCTAATAAACGTCCCCGAGAATTCGATTTAGGGGTACGTACATCTTCTGAGTGTCAATCCGGATCAAAGCAGCTCAACCCAAACGTAGTTTCAGTACCTACACACACCAAATAAATCTTGTTTTATTAGAAGTTTTGCACTTTACTTATGAAAAGCGATTATTTTTCATTATATTGAAAGTAAAATTATCTACAACGAAAGTTTTTCGTTTGATTTGAAAGTGTTATGTTTCGGTTCAGTGTGTATATTTAAAAGTATTTTCTTTCACAATTAAAATTGTAGAACTGTCAAATCGTCCAACACAAAGCTAGTCGTCGTCATCGTCATCGTCGTTTGGAATTTTTCCGGGTACGCATCTTCTGTGTTCTCCGTTGCTCCCGTCAGCTTTCGTGCACGTTGGATGAAAATTACGAATGGTTTGTTCGTGTTCGTTTTCTGTAAAAAAGGTACGTCGGCTGTGTGTATCGATTTAAGTAGTTCCGGAAAGTGAGCAATTGTTTTGCTTCTATTATTTCCAGGTGAAGGGTAATAATGGAATCCGATAGATATGCTACAATCACTTGTTGATCGCATTTGAATGCGCATGGAACAAACATTGAAGGAATTCGTTCGTGATTTGGGAGTTTCCTGCAGAGCACCTCTTAGCCGAATTGTTGTCAGAGCTGCGTGAGGATGGACGAATGCGGATTGCCATTCAATTGGACGAAAAATAATTGGATTTCATGCCGTGCTTGAAGATTCTACAATTTATCTGAAAAAAAAACCTTTTAATGTTAAAACTATTTTTTTTTTCAATCCAAATGGTATATTTTTATTTTTATTGCACGACACTTTCTCGTTGAAAGTCCATTTTGGAATATTTCCTCTCGAAATCTGTAGCCGACAAATTCATTCTAAGAGAAGTTGAGACAACATTCAAATCTGTTTTCCAATCCACACATGTCTACTTATCCGAGATTCAAGCAAACATGAAAAAGTAACCCACACGCTTCTGGGATTTTGTTAGAAAACTGAGATCCTCTGCTAGCATCCCTCGTAACATTACCTACGAGAAGGCTCATTCTAGCTCTAACGCAGAAGCCACTAACCTCTTCGCCGAATTCTTCAGTAAGTCGAGTCTTGATTGTTTCACGCATATTCCTTCGCACAACATTAACTTTCCCGTTATCCAATTCTCCTCTGATGAATTGCTGAATGTCTTCTACACTCTCGACTCCAAGAAATGATCCGGAACAGACGGCATACAACCAATACTCCTGAAAAAGTGCGCTGCGGGACTCGCAACCCGTCACGATTTTATTCAACCGATCGCCTAACGAAAAAAAACATTTCCTTCCGTTTGGAAGACTGCTTCTATCGTTTCCATCCATAAGTCAGGAAACGTCAACCGAGTTACAACCAATCGTGGTGTTTCTATTCAGTGCAAAGTTGTGTGCATTTTGAGCAAAGTTTTCGAAAAGCTGGTGCACAATGTCCTCTACACTGTAGCTGCACCATTAATTTCCGATAATCAAGATGGCTTTATGAAAAATCGCTCAGCAACAACAACCTTGATGTGCTGAATAATTAAATTGGGAAGGCAAGTGGACACTGTTCTTCATATCTTAATCATTGACAAATTCAAACGCATCGGCTATCCTGACTGGCAAAAGAAGTGGATTTTCATGTCTCGCCGGCACACAACGCACGTAGTGGCCAATACATCAAGATCTCGTCAACTCAACATAACGTAATGAGTACCCCAAGGCAGCGTATTGGGCCCGCTGCTATTTAACATCTTCGTTAATGATTTGTGCTTGTGCCTCTCGTCGTTCAAACTATCGTTCGCCGATGATTTCAAATATTTTCGTGTAATATGTTCTCCACGCGAGTGTTTCGCCTTACAAGAGGATATTAACAAATTTTTAATCTGGTATAGCGACAATGGTATGCGTGTTAATGACGATAAACGCAAAGTTGTATCCTCCACTCGCTCCAACAATCCAGCTCATCGCCAATACAGCATGGGGTCGGCGCATCTGGATAGTGTGGCTTCAATCTGCAACCTGATAGTTACCATAGATGCCAAGCTACAGTTCAATCAGCATGTGGGAATCACGACTGCTAAAGCCTTCTCAGTGTTAGGGCTAATCCGACAGCACGCCTCTGAGTTCAACGACATCTACGCTTTAAAATCACTATTACAGTTTGGTACGGAGTCCCAAACTCCGTATGGGGCCGCCGTTTGGTCTCCTTATTATGTGGCACCCATCGTTTCCATTGAACGCGTACAGAAGAAATTCGGTCGTTTCGCACTTCATTCATTTCCTTGGAATGACCCGTACAATCTCCCTCCGTACTCGAACCGTTGCAAACTGATAAGTTTTGAACCACTGATTATCGGACGTGTTAAAATGCAGCGTCTGCTTGTCTTTGACATTCTCATCGGCGTTATTCACTGGACACTCCACCGCACCGGTATAATAATCCGTTATATTCTTGTCTTCGCACTTTGAATGTTGTATGTGACGAATTCGACTTTGATATATCCAAAAATGTTTTTAAAAATCGAATAAGTAGAATTGTTTCGACTTTAAGTTATTGAAGTATTAAGTAGTTCAGTCTGCAGATTCGGGTAGGTAATGAAAACAACTCAACTGTTCTTGTTATTTCCTTGTGCTAATCTTGCGTTTTTTCCCGACATTGTTGGAGTGTGATTTTATACATTTCTTTATTCCTGTTTTCCGTGAAATTGTGCTGATACCCCGAAGTGAAGATATTACTAAAGCTGCAAAGGAGGCAATTTGCTTTGCCTGTACTAACACTGTGAACAAAGCGGATGAAATTATGTGCAATGTTTCTGTAAATCATCGTTCCAGCTTGAGTGTGCACACCACTGTACAGAAATCCGCAACATAATTGCCCACTTTTCCCAGTTTTATTGGATGTGTAAATCCTGTACAAAAATGATAATGCTATTATCGTTTCAGTTGCAAACCGAATTTATCGACTAGCGACAATCGGTTTTATATTCGATTCATACGTCATGCCTATTGTCGGAAGTAGCACGTTGTGTAGCGCATCAGATGCGCGATACAGCGCACTACTTTCGACATTAGGTATAACGATCGATAAATTCGGTTTTCAACTGAAACCATAAACATTTTCAACTGAAACCATAAACATTTTCGTGGCCGAAGAGCACACCAAAGCACTAGATGAATTGAGGAAGGAGATAGCACTCAACACAACCAAAATAAACACTATTTTGCAGCGAACACCGTTACAAACAACACCACACATTCCAAGATCGCAGTTATCTGCAACACAGTCTGCATTGTGCTCTCATGCCGTGCGGTTCTATTTCTATTTGCTGAAGGAAGTGCCATTGCTACCCAACGCTACAACAAATTTGAAACAGCACTTTTCAGTGCTAAATACTACCCAACATTTTTTGATTTCCTCTTATTCCTTTTCGATCCTTGTTAGGCCCTTCGGGTAACCCGGCTTGGATATCGCATTGGAAAATTCCTCTTCGGTCCATCGGATTCTTATAGTTATCTGCTTGGACGACGATTTGGAGAAAATTATTCTGCCACTATGGCAAATAAACGCAAACGTAGAGGGCAATCTACTGATTCGCCTTCAAATCACATCAATGTGAGTAATCAATTTGATTTGCTCACAGATGATGAGAGTGATCCATCATCAAACCAGAATTCGAATAAACTTTCTCGATTGAGAAAGGAAAAAGTTCCCCCTATTGTGGTGACAATTTCGGATTTCTATGCTTTTCGCAAGGAAATCTTAACATTTGTTGAAGGTGTGAAATATTCCCTTCAAATTTCCAGACGAGGTGAATGCCGTTTGCGTGCAGAAACCTTGGACGGATTCAAACGTCTTCTAGAGTATCTTACTCAGAAGCAATATAACTTTTTCACATATGACACCAAAGCTGAGCGTCTTTTCAAGGTTGTCTTGAAAGGTCTGCCCAGTGGTGAATCTGTGGAAGAAATTAGAACTGAGTTGATAAAATTACTTGGAACAAGCCCAGTCCAAGTAATTAAAATGAAAACGAAATCCCGGCCTGGCGATTCTCGCAAAGGGATTTCAAACGATTACTTTTTAGTTCACTTCAAGTCAAGTGAACTTAATAACCTTAAGGCCTTAGAAAAAGCAAGCCTTTTGCTCCATGTCGTAGTGAAGTGGGAACATTTCAAGAAGCCTGGAGCAAACTTCCAAAGCCTCACCCAGTGCCGTAAGTGCCAGGGATGGGGTCACGGAACAAAGCATTGCCATATGGTTGGTAAATGCATGAATTGTGGTGATTCCTCACACACAAAGGACAACTGTCCTGTAAAGGAAGATCCTAAAAAATTTAAATGTTCGAATTGTGGTGAAAACCATAAATCGAATTTTTGGGAATGCAAGACTCGCAAAGCAATTTTGCAGTCGCGCACTAAACGACAGGTAGGAAACAATATACGTTCCCGACCAGCTACTACCCATTTTGCAGCTGTTAACATCGATCAGCCAAGCACAAATTCCTACCAAACCGTCGGTAGAAACAGTGGACAGGGTTTTCCATCCGCAACTTCAAACGATCAACGAGCAGCAAATACTATTTCGATACCTGCAGGTACAAGCAGGGTTCATTCTGCAAACCCTACATTCTTACCTAACCGCGTTGTTAACAATGTTCAACATGTAAATGGACCTACCTATGCTTCCGTTGCAGCGGGTAGGAACCAAAACCAAAATTACCACGGAACTTCTAACCAAAATTCCCACGGGACTTCTGATGAATTTGATTTAGGTAGCATATCCGCTCCTAAATTAGAATTTTTACAGCAATCGTTAATCGATATGATAACCGATATGCTAAAAACTAATTCCATGTTTGATGCTATTCAAACTGGTATTAAATTTGCCAATAATATTGTCATGACATTGAAATTCAGTAATGGATTTTAAGTCATTAAATATTTTGAATTGGAATGCTCGATCCATCAGAGATAACGAGGACGAGCTATTTAATTTTTTAAGAGTTCATAACGTGCACATTGCTGTTATAACTGAAACTTATCTCAAACCTGCCCATAAGGTCAAAAGAGATCCAAATTATTTTGTCTACCGCAATGATCGCCTAAATGGAGCTGGTGGTGGCGTTGCCATCATTGTCCATAGGCGAATCAAACATCACATTCTTTCTTCATTTGAAACCAAAGTTTTTGAAACTTTGGGGGTTTCAGTTGAAACAAAATTTGGCCAATTTACTTTTATAGCTGCCTATTTGCCTTTCCAATGCACTGGCCAGCAAAAGAACTGGCTTAAGGGTGACCTTCAGAAACTTACCCGTCATAGGTCTAAATTCTTCATTATTGGTGATTTTAATGCAAAACACCGTTCATGGAATAATGCTCAAAGCAATTCCAATGGTTATATACTATTTGATAATTGTTCTGCGGGTTATTATACTATACAATATCCAAACAGCCCAACTTGCTTTTCTTCTGCAAGAAACCCCTCAACTATTGATTTGGTCTTAACTGATTCATGTCAACTTTGTAGTCAATTGATTACCCATACTGACTTTGGTTCTGATCACCTTCCAGCAGTGGCGTCTCGTGAGAAAATTAACCGGTTGTGCACTTTCTTTCGAATCCGGACGTCAATTTTGACAACAATATCTTGCTCCATAGTTCCTCCCTTGCCGAGTCTCTTGTGATATGCCACAAAAAGTACCTTGTCAATGTCCCGAAACAACAGAATAAAATTGCAAGAAGCCAGTGAGTAAAACTACTCTGTGCAGACCACAAAGTGCACAAAACAGACACTAACTCATCGGCAATCAAGTTATAGGAAAAATAAAACATCTACAAACGATCCACGTGTGGTATATACAGGATCTGGTGCACCATTTGAAATGCCCAGTCTGCGAGTATTAACGGAGTATTAAATCGATGAATTTGATAACACATGAAATATACAATTTTAGACTGTGCAGTGCACGTGGTGCACATATGGACGAGACGCCACTGCCTTCCAGTTACATTTGAAATATCTCAAGAAATCATTTCTAATTCCATCAGTTCTACTTTCAACTACCATAGAGCTGATTGGGATCAATATCAAACATTTATGGAGTACAACTTTGATCCTAATGTTCCATTGCAAACAAGAAATGAAATTAATAATGCTCTTGAATCTCTGGCTTTTTCAATAGTTAGAGCAAGAGCAGCTTCAGTACCTAAATACGAGGTTAAATTCGATTCAGTTATAATTGATGACGATCTTCAGCTCTTGATTCGTCTGAAAAATGTACGTAGGCGTCAATATCAACGAACACGTGATCCCGTTATGAAAGTCATATGGCGAGATTTACAAAAGCAAATTAAAAAACGCTTCTCTGCCCTGAGGAACAAAAACTTTGAAAATAATGTGTCAAAATTAGATCCGAGTTCCAAACCTTTCTGGAAACTCTCTAAAGTCTTGAAAAAACCTCAAAAGCCTATACCAGCACTTAAGGAAGGTAATAAAATTTTGCTCACAAATGCAGAAAAAGCTCAAAAACTTGTTAAGCAGTTTGAGAGCTCCCATAATTTCAGTTTGGGACTTACTAGTCCTATTGAGGAATCGGTTTCCAGGGAGTATCTGAATATTTTCTCTCAAGAAAATATTTTTGATGATTCTTGGGGAACCGATTTGGATGAAGTAAGAACTATAACTAAAAAATTTCAAAATATGAAAGCACCAGGTGATGATGGAATTTTCTGTATCCTCATCAAAAAACTCCCTGAGAGTACTTTGTCTTTCTTGGTAAAACTATTTAACAGATGTTTTCATCTAGCATACTTTCCAGATAAATGGAAAAATGCAAAAGTCGTACCAATTTTGAAGCCAGACAAAAATCCGGCTGAAGCTTCTAGCTACCGACCGATCAGTTTGCTTTCTTCAATAAGTAAGCTTTTTGAAAAAATAATTTTGAATAGAATGATGCTTCATATCAATTCAAACTCAATTTTTGCTGATGAACAGTTTGGTTTTCGCCATGGGCATTCAACTACGCATCAACTTTTGAGAGTAACAAATTTAATTCGTTCAAACAAAGCTGAAGGCTGCTCCACTGGAGTTGCTCTTCTAGACATAGAAAAAGCATTCGACAGCGTTTGGCATGAAGGTTTGATTGCGAAACTGAAAAAGTTTAATTTTCCGCTTTATATCATGAAATTAGTTCAAAACTACTTAACTGATAGAACTTTGCAAGTAAATTATCAGAATTCTAAATCTGTTCAATTGCCCATTAGAGCTGGTGTTCCTCAAGGTAGCATACTTGGGCCAATACTATATAACATTTTCACTTCAGATCTCCCTGATTTACCTCAGGGGTGTCAAAAATCTTGCTTTGCTGATGACACAGGCATTTCCGCTAAAGGAAAAAGTCTTCGTGTTATATCCAGGAGGCTACAAAAAAGCTTGGATATTTTTACAGATTATTTTCAAAAATGGAAGATTTCTCCTAATGCTTCCAAAACTCAACTTATAATATTCCCACACAAGCCTAGAGCTGCATTTTTGAAACCAAGTAATAGTCATATGGTCACTATGAACGGAGTTCCAATTTCTTGGTCAAGTCAAGTAAAATATCTTGGACTGATACTTGATCAAAAATTAACTTTTAAAGATCACATTGAGGGCATTCAAGCCAAATGTAATAAGTACATAAGATGTTTGTATCCTCTTATAAACAGAAAATCCAAACTTTGTTTAAAGAACAAACTTCTAATATTCAAACAAATTTTTAGACCGGCCATGCTTTATGCTGTGAGAATATGGTCTAGTTGTTGCGCAAAAAAGCACTTCAAAAGATTCAGAACAAAGTTCTGAAAATGATTTTGAAGCTGCCACCCTGGTTCAGTACTATTGAATTACATAGAATTTCAAACGTTGAGACTCTAGAAGAAATGTCCAACAAAATAATTCATAATTTTAGACAAAAATCATTGCAATCTTCAATTGCAATGATCAATTCTCTCTATAGATAAGAACTAGTTTTAAGAAATCAACTGTAATTCTGACACGCAGGCAAAATAAACCCTGTTCAAAATTCTGAATAGACAAAGTAAAAATAATACTAACACAATTAGATATTAATGATAGCATATAGGGTTGAAATGTTAATTACTTAGCAGGATCACCTAGGATAATATATGAATGTAAAACAATGTAAAATTTGGAATAAATAAAAAGTTAAAAAAAAAAAAAAGAAAAGTTATCTGCAACGTCGAGGAAACGGCCGGTTTCTGCTAGACCGACAAATCACGATGTACTGTCTGTTGGTACTACTAAAGAAATCGCACCTGATGAAGCCGTCCCGTTAGCAGCGACGCAAAGCGAGAATATATTTTGGTTGTATCTATCCGACTTCGATCCTCATGCAACGGTACAACAAATTGAGATAACTGAGCTGAAATAACTCAAAACCGGTAGAGCTCTGGATGAACGAACGTTTGTATCGTTCCAAGTCAGCCTGAAAATGCAGCTAAAGGATACTGCCTTACCTGGATATTTATGGCAGAAGGGGATTAGTCTCTAGCCACGCCGCATCTTCTCGGACGACATTTCGCTTCCAATCCACACCAGAAGAAATCCATCAGTAGTAATAATCAGTCTACTGTACGTACCGAAAATTCGTCTACCCCGAATGAACGGACCACTAAACTGCCCCAAAACATGCAACACTCGTTATTCAATCGATCCCAAAACTACACAATGATCCTAGAACAACACAACAGACGTTCAATTTTTACTACCAAAACGTCCGCGACCTCCGTAAGAAAACAAACGATTTGTTTTGATCACTGTCTGGTAGTGAGTACGATGTCATAGCACAGAGTATCCAAGCTGGAGTATGTAAATTGCTGTAACTGTCAGCGCGTTTCTGTTAGTTTCGGTGAATCGTATGTTGATGGCGCCACCTGCGCGCCTCGAAATTTTATAGCCGTTGCCTGTCTGTCAATTTTAGATTGTTGAAAACTAGACTAGGCGGCGCAGATGTTTCAACGGTTTGCGTTTAATAATTTTCACAGTAGATTGGAAAAAAAAGTTCGAGCCTGGATGTTTGTTCGCTGTGGTCATAGCTCTCACAGAAACTTGGCTCAACAATGATATCGTAAACACATACACAGATAAAAAGAAACATTGAATTTTCTGCGTTATGTAATGCACATAAAGGGACTGCTAGATTTGGCAGAAAATTATAGGATAGGGAACGTCCATTAATTACGTCACGCAAAAATTTACTTTTTATAAAACCCCCTCCCCCCCTTGTCACGTTTTTTGTATGGACCTTCAAATTTAGTACTAGTACAAGTCGAGTTATTAGTACGAGACACTGAAGAAGTCTACACATTGTAGACGAAATACGCGTATCTGTCGAAGATAAGCAAAGGTAGTTGGAATTAAATGGAAGATACTAATTTTTCTTCTAATTTCTAGTTACTTGACCTTGCTGTCAATCGTGGCCGTGTTTTGGTTGTTGGTGATTCTCTTCCCCACTTATGTTCAAGGCACGATGATGAAATAAACTACTTTTTTCCTATCAATGCCTCGTCTGAGCAAGAGACAGCCCTGATAGTCGGTTGTAGACTGTGGTCTTTATCAATTTAATAATTTGACGAAAGTGAATGGGAGGTTTCTCGAGTTGGCATTTGTGAATGATGAGTGTGTCGAGCTAGGAATAGGCGATGTCGATGCGATTTTTACAGAATCTTAAATATTTTTACCACGATAAATCGATTTTTTTACATCTGATTTTTTCTGTTAGATATTTGACAACATCGATTTTTTTTAGAGATGATATCGATGTTTTATCAATTGGAAATTTTCCCACTTTACTGAGTGCAAAGGAGAATATATAATCGCCCAACACTTTATTATTTTGACAGCTTTCACCTGACAGTTGCTCATGGCATTTTTCGTTGGAGCGAAAAAAATTGAGAAAATCCGCCTTGCGTCAGGATAACATTTGGTTATGCGATTTTCCTGCAGAAGTCGATGTTGATTGATTTGATAGATATATGCTGTAGTTGTTGTTATGCATATATAAATATATAGAGGTTAACTTTCGCAAGCTTGTCAACACATGTGAAAGATTGATTGCAGAATGGGATGACTTTGCTGAAAACTGTCGTAAATAACCGAATTACCAAAAATCAAAAATAAGGTTGTTCCAATATTATTTTTCACCTAATTGTCTCTTGTTAACTATTGTTAAATTCCTTTTCTTATGCTAGTTTGTTGATCCTTTTGCTCATGCGTTAACAGTAAATCCGTAGGGTGATTTAAAAAATGTGGCTGTGTTAGACTAATACCTCTTTTACTCGAGTATAACGAATTTTAGTTTTCGTATCGATTGCTTGATATAAACACAGAGAACATACTGTGTAAAGCTTAAAACCGACATTTCAAATGTACGTCGTTATGCTCTGGTAGGCGGCGCTGCAGTTGTGCGATAACTGTCATGTTTATTTTTTCTCTGCACTTGCTTCCTATACCGACTGCCCATATGAACTTTTACACACGTTTTTCAAGAAAAGGTATATGGACATCAATGTTTGTTCACTATGATATAAAGATTCTTAAAAAACCGTCCATATGCCTTGGTGATGAGATGACCTTGTAAACTTGCTCTTGAATAATTATTTGACAAATATTATTACAATTTGTTTAACAATAGGCCTTTTCTTTCAAAGATTAAAACAGAACCAGGCATATTCCATTATCTACCACCAGTTTCTAGAATGTAAATTTTGTTCTACAAAATATTGATTTTTTCCGAATCGACTATTTACTTGCGATATTATCGTGGATCGATTTTTTTAATTTAAAAAAATCGATGCTCCAGCATCGATTTAAATTTCCGAAATGCCCTGGAGCCACCATTGCCATTGTTGAGAATCGATCATCACCACAAGCCATTCGTACTAAAATTTGCAACCACTAGCAAGTGCGATGGTTTGAATGCTTCGGAACTTCTCAACTTTGATTTCACCCATTGTGATTTGGGTATAATATCGCCTTGTTGGGTATAATATCAAAGAGGCGGTTTCCGTCTTTTATCAACGGGTATTTTCAATTGTTCGTGATGTTGTCCGGATGAAACAACGACGCCGATTTTCGGGGACAAGACAACCTTTGTGGAACAACTCGCTTAAGCATCTACGAAATACTCTTCGGAAGTCTAGAAAATGCTTTTTTCTGTCGAGGGATGTACAGCGAGGAGTGGAACTGCGTGACTTAGAGAGCGTATATAACTCTTTGCATGCACGATGCTTTAGCAACAACATTCATCGCACAGAAGAAAGATTCAAGCAGGATCACAAATCGTTCATGACGTTCATTAGAAGCAAAAACAGAACAATGGAATTCTTCAGCATGTTCTCCCCCCCCCCCTCGTCGACTTGTCTCCATTGATTTTTTTAAAATTTTGTATGGAGCGTAGATTTTTGGCAAAACCCTCCTCCCTCTCCCAAGAAAAATCTAAGTAAAAAACGATCACCTTCGTCTAAAACGTACCTGGATAGTTTATTATGGATATTCTCCTTCCTAACGGAGCGTAGTGCCTACGTACGTATTAATGGGACGTGCTCGGTGCCATTCGATATCACGTCTGGTGTGCCCCAAGCGAGGCATTTGAGTCCACTTCTTTTAGTGCTATTCGTCAACGATCTTTGTGAAACGATTAAAACGCCAAAAATAATGTTCGCAGATGACCTGAAGTTCTACCGCGTGGTCATCATTAGTTGAATGTTGTTCTATCCAATCTGTCATCGGCGCATTTCTGGGTTGGTGTAAGCTAAACGGCACGGTAGTCAACGGCCGTAAATGTTATGTCATCACATTCTATCATACTAGGAATGCAACTATCTTCGACTATAGAATGGAGACAACCAGTATCTCTAGAGTCAGCATAGTATAGGATCACGGTTTACTACTTGACAGTAAGCTTAACTTCTCACAACAAATGGCAGCAACGACCGCTAAAGCGTATTCAGTTCCAACAAGCACATTCAGTTCCAACAAGCGACACGTACAGTTGTCTTTTTCGCTTTCTCGTAATAAAACTTTTTCGCCGTTATTCCCGTTGTCGTGCGGTGCTACGGAACGACATCCGCAAACTAACTCGCAGGCAAGGGCAGTTTATCATCGCCGGCGACCTGAATGCGAAACACGAAACCTGGGGGAATACCCGGCGCAACCGAAATGGCATCAGATACTTCCACCCGGTTGAGCAGATCAGGGCCCATTCAACAATTGACATCTTTCTCATCAAGTTGACTCATCAGTCAAACGGCATCGAATCAACAGACGGAACTACCATCACGCTAGATGGGAGAGGTTCCGACAAAACGTTGACTACAACATCAATTTCGAGATGCACATCGAGTCGGTTGATGACATCGAACGGCAGCTGCAGATCATCGAGCAAGCGATCTCCCAGTCTCATGAGTAACATGTCCCAGTGATTGATCAGGTGAGCAACTCTGTACCCATTGATAGACCAACTAAAGAACTGATACAATTGCGCAACGCCATACCACCGAACTGGTTTGCCAACCAATGCACAGTGGTCAAAAAGTCGATTTTGACGCTCTTAAATCATAGCTCCCTAAATAGTGGAGCTTGAGCGATGGCGTCGTTGGCAAAGTTGCTAGATATGACAAGCTTCATATTTTGGCGGTATGGCTTTTGTGATCAATCTCCCTAAAAGTGAGATAAAAATTTAACTTTTTTAGGATTTTGAGATAGAGAAATGATGTCTTGAGCAAAATTGTAGAAAAAGTCAATACAAACAACTTTGATGAAGACATGAAAATTGTATCTTTCCCCCAATTGGAGATAGAAAGCGTTTTATAAGAACTAAACTCCAAAAACACATTTTTCACTGAAACATTTTGTTTTTAATTTTAAGGGCAATACAATGTTCCACAAAGTTATTTGCAATATCTAAATACAAAACTTTCTAGAATATACTATACCTGCATTATTTCAGTAGGATGAGTTATTGCCCCCCCGCAGCCGTAGGGCGTTCCAGTATCCCAGACCTTAACGCTGTCATAGCGACGGAAGGGTGGACGGCTCCGCCGAACACCCGTGACCACGTGGGCATTGACAACGGCACAACGGGGGCCGGCGACGAGGCGACGGTGACGAATGAGGAACTAATTGCGATAGCAAAGTCGCTAAAGGTGAACAAAGCGCCGGGACCGGATGGTATTCCGAACCTGGCTATCAAGACGGCTATCTTGCTGAATCCCGAAATGTTCAGGGTGGTGATGTAAAAGTGTTTGGACGAGGGCGTCTTCCCGGACACCTGGAAAATTCAGAACCTTGTGTTGCTATCAAAGACAGGGAAGCCACCAGGAGATCCATCGGCATATAGACCTATATGTCTGTTGGATACAGCGGGTAGGGTGCTCGAGAGGGTAATCCTCAACAGACCGACAACGTACACGGAGGGTATAGGCGGCCCGTCTAATAACCAGTTTGGCTTCCGCAAAGGGAAGTCGACGATGGATGCCATCCTGTCCGTCACCAAGACGGCTGAGGTGGCAATTCAGCGCAAGAGGCGAGGAGTACGATACTGTGCAGTGGTCACCCTTGACGTGTGAAATGCATTCAATAGCGCCAGTTGGGTAGCTATCGCCGACTCGCTCTAACGCCTACAGGTTCCTGGGTAGCTGTACAAGATTCTCGGAAGCTATTTCCTGAATCGCGTACTGGTATACAATACAGAGGCAGGCCAGAAACGTGTCCAGATCACCGAAGGCGTCCCACAAGGTTCGATCCTGGGTCCGGTGTTATGGAACCCGATGTACGACGAGGTATTCCGGCTTGAGTTCCCGAGCGGAGTGAAGATAGTCGGGTTCACAGACGACATCACCCTGGAGATATGTGGTGAATCCATCGAAAAGGTCGAGTTAACGACCTCGCACTCCATCGGCATTGTGTAGAGATGGATGAGCTCCAGGCAATTGGAGCTAGCCCACCATAAGACTGAGTTCACGGTGGTGAATAATCGAAAATCGGAGCAACATGCGACGATCAGTGCAGGTAACTGCACAGTAGAATCGAAGAGGTTCTTGAGGTATCTTGGGGTTATGATCGAAGATAAGCTGTCTTTTGTCAGTCACGTCGATTACGCCTGAAGAAAGCCTCTATGGCGATATCGGCATTATCCCGCATGATGTCGAATAGCTCGGCGGTTCAAGGGAATAAGCGTAAACTCCTGGCCAGTGTCGCCCTGTCCATACTTAGGTACGGCGGGCCGGCATGGATCACCGCCTTGAGTACCAAGAGCTACGTAAGTAAGGAGTGTATCGAAAATAAGCTATCCACAAACTTTCTTTCGAATTATGTTGAAAACCGATATTTTATTCATACAAAAAATTGATTCTTTATTGTACGAGGTTAAACTTGAACATAATGAAGACCGGATGAAATTTATGTTATTCCTTCACGAATTTTCGAACTTTGGATTGAATGCTCTTCATCAAGTTCCAGACAAGTGTTGCATCGCAGTTTTTGGAAGCTTGAGCCCAAATTTTTTTGTCTTCTTGAAGACCCTCTTCACGATTGCCCAGTAACGTTCGATGGGTCGAAGCTGAGGGCAATTTGGTGGATTGATATTTTCCTCAACGAAATCCATACCCTTTTCCGCAAGCCAATTGAGAGTGGTTTTGGCATAGTGAGCCGACGCTAAATCCGGCCAAAACAGTGGAGGTGTACTATGCTTCTTATATAAAGGCAACAATCTCTTCTGGAGACACTCAGATCGATAGATTTCCGCATTTATAGTTCCGGTAGTGTAAAAAATGGTTGACTTCAAACCACAGCAACATATTGCTTGACATACCAGTACCTTTCGACCGAATTTCTCCACTTGAATCGACCTGTCCGCATCGCTCACATCCTCCCCAACTACGGCAGTAAAGTATTGTGGACCTGGAAGGGTTTTTGAGTCCTCCTACATAGGTCTCATCGTCCATCAAAACGCATGCATCCGGACGCTGCAAAAGACGCGAATACAATTTCCGGGCCCTTGTTGCTGCTCGCTTCTTCTGTTCTGCACTTTGTTTTGAGATTTTCTGCTTCTTGTAGGTCTTCAGGTGGTTTCGCCTCTTGATACGCTGGATCATTCCGACACTCGTTCCTGCTTTTTTGGCCAAATCACGTATTTACATTGATTTGTTCTTCATTATTAGAGATACCACTTTCTGCTTCAGTTTCGGGTTGGAAGAACCGGGTTTTCTGCCTCTTACTGGTAGCTCATCCAAAGAATAGTGTTCCCCAAACTTATTAATGATGGTTTTTACACTCGCATGCTGAATTCCAAACCGCTCCGCCAATTTTCGCATAGTAATACCCTTCTCACTTAGCCATGTGTCCAGATCCTTAATTTTCACTTCCTTTTCAGTACGCGACATTTTGAAAACGCAGAATTTGAACCGCACAAACAAGTAAACAAAAGAAAGCTGACAGTCAAACGCACAGCATGCAGTGTCAGAGCATGAAAAAACATCACAAATACATGCGTACAACGCAAATGTATGTGGATAGCTTATATTCGATACACTCCTTAAGCTAGAGAGTACGCACAGGCTGATGTGCCTAAGAGTGGTTAGTGCATACCGAACGGTATCACGCGTTGCGGTCTGCGTCCTAGCGAAGATGATGCCAATAGGCACGGTCATAAAAGAGGACGTAGAGTGCTTCGAACAACGTGGAACAAGAGGTATTCGGAAGACCACTAGAGCCGCATCCATGGTTAAGTGGCAAAGGGAATGGAACAACTCCACCAAACACCAAATATGGACATGCACAGTCCTCCGCATGCAGCGAGTGCTCGGGAGTTGAGGAAACTGCGGAACATGTGTTCTTCGCATGCCCTCGCTTCGATGGCGCGAGACCCGGCATGATTGCCGTAAGCGGTCACGACGACTCCGGTCAATTTGGTCCCGAGGATGTGCCAGGACCGGGACGTCTGGGACGCGGTATGCGTAGCAGCCTCCCAGATCGTCCTCGATCTCCAACAAAAATTGCGAAACGACCGACCTGCAGGGACCACATAACTACTAAAGCCCTAAGTAGTTAGACATAGTGGGTGCTTAACAAGCACAATAGCCCCCTCCCCGCAGTAATACCGAAAAGTGGTTCCGGGGAGGGGCCCAGGGCTTAAGGCACGGGTGGGTTTTTAGTGGGTCGGGGAGTTGGCACCCTCATCCCTACACCCTGAGTTCTTCAAGTGTCTAGTTGTAGATTTTCCATCCCGTCTTAAAAAAAAAGGTCTACTTTATTCCTGAAAAACAAGATTGCTGTCTACAAGCAAATCATACTCCCGGTCATCGAATACGGCATGCCAATCTCAGGACGCTCTATTCTGAACATCCCTCCGTCCACATCCGGCCGAGGTAAAAATGCTCGATGGTCGCTCTAGTGAGTCTATCAATCGGTACAGGGCACGCTGCCTGACATCGAATCACCAGATCATTCGAAATCTGGTTCCCCACCCCTAGGATTTTCAAATTGTTGCTATAATTTTAGTTTAAGTAGGTTATCAAAATTTAACTAACAATGCCCCAAGGGTTGATCTGTTAACTTAGTTAAAACATAAACACACTAAACACACCAAACACATAAAACACTTAAACGAACCTGAGGAGCCCATAGGGCTACAATGTAAATTAGTATATAAAAGAGAATGGAAATAAAAACAAACTTAGTAGTACTTAAGCATACGCGGTGCTTAAAACCGCAAACCAAATTCGAAGCAGTTTGAAGATGTTTAATGCTGGAAGTCGCTCTACTGTGCACTGGTACGCAGCATAGTAGAATATGGTATTCTTGTGTGGGCGCCATACCATGTCGTTTATATTCAACGAATCAATTGAACGAATTCAACGCAAATTTCGTCGGTTTGCGCTGCCGGCTGCCTTGGAATGATCCTGTATGATTACCCTTCTACCCACAGCGATGTGCTGTGGTACGCCTACCGACGTTGGCTGATAGAAGGTTGTTTTTTTTCCAGCGGCTCTTATATTCGACATCCTGAATTGCTTGTTCAGCGCTCTTGAGTAACATTTAACAATTTAACGCTCCAGCAAGAATAACTCGGCGTATCCTTCGCTTATTTATGCATCGTACTTTATTCTGAAAGAACAATCCATTTAACATTCGTTGGCGTTAATAAAGTGATATCATTTTGATTGTAACACATTCAAGACAATATTCAAAAATAATATAAGACTATAGTATAATCTGTCGAATTAGAGTGTACGAGTTCTTCGAAGACAAGAAAATAAATAAATAAATAAAAATCAAAAATATACACCTGATGATCGTCGAAGTCGCACTTCAGAGACGACGGCCGGTATGTGATATACTTGCTGAATAACAACGTGGTAAGGCTTGATCCTTGTAGAGTACTGTCAAGGACAACACGCTCACCGGACACGTCGAGCTGGCCAACCGATAGCACGAAAAAACATTAGTTTGATTTAAAAATCTACGTACTCGGTTTTCGACTAAGACGTCGAACTCAATCCCAAAGTTTGGCTTATGTGGTAACGAATGGAGATTGACAATTACCAATAACCAGGAATTATACCACGTAAAGTGGTAAGTATATCTAATTTTTGTTTTATAATTTGTATTCTTATATTCTAAACAGATCAAGGAAAGAGGTTTGAAAAAAAAATGTCGCATATTATTGGATTTAAAAATAAAGCCAAAATGTATATTTCGACATGGAGTTTTCATAAGGGCCAATGTCGCAAACGTAAACAATGCGTTCTTTTGCGAATTTCTTGAAAATGCTAACTCGCTCAAGTAAACTACCACTTCGATTATAAAAGGGAACTCCTGTTCTGTACAATCATCGTCATAATTCACTATGATTAAGTTAGCATTCTCGAGAAATTTGCGGAAAAAGTCATTGTTTACGTTTGCGACATTGGCCCTTATGAAAACTTTTTGTCGATTTACATAATTATGGTATTATGAAAATCACATAAGTAGCCGTCAAATAGTTCCTGACAAATTTTGATCAGAAAACCCCAGTACTTGCAATATATTTTCGGAAGGCTGAATCCGCGGTCCACCCTTTGAGAATACTACAGTTTAAATTTGCAACGACAACCTACGCTTTATATGAAGTGAGTTGTCTATACTTGGTTACATTCATACTGGATAACTTAGATATCACTTGTAGTAGGTTCGCGTATGAAATAACTTAATAAATATATATATGAGTATTAAATGAGGCACCTGCACATATAATTTCGTTACTATATTTTATGTAACATTTCTCCATAATGCTGGCCAATAGATAGAAAATCGATTTCAATATGTGACCAACTCTTAGCAGTAAAGCTTATTTTCAAGGGCATTATGTTTGTGTCGCATGGACAAATTTTTTAACTATCATTAGTTTACTTACAATCTAAGTGTTTTTTCTTCGGTCCGATCATCTCTTCGGTAGTAGCCTTGCATACGGATTTTGCCAATCCTTGTCCGGCAAGACTGTGTCTAGCTGCAAGCAGCCTATCATTGATAGTTTGTCCAGCCATGATTGCTACACACTGATGTTTATTTGTTTCACCAAATCTTAAACCGATCGTATCCAACTCAACAAACAAACATTAAGACAGTAACTGTTCACAAATCAAACCGATGTTTTAATATGAATAATAAAGAATATATCTTCAGTTGCTCTTTTGCAATGGAATGACTAAAACTGTGTTGGCCAAAATTTTCAACTGAGAAGTGGAATGGTGATAATCAATATTACACGCTCCCTAAAAAACAATCAACTCCTCCAGTTCAATGACGTTCAAACAAAGAAGCTGGCATCCCTATTCACACGCTCAAATGGGAAACTTCAGTGACTGAGAAGATTGTACTCATGTACTACGTACTGTACACTCAACCAAACTACCTTAGGATAATCATAAGATGACCCTTATAGAGCATAGATAATAGAATTCATTATGTATCTTTTGTAAATAATTTGAACTGGTATGAAATTCATTCCAACAACTTACAAATTTTATAAAGGAAACATGTAAGAAAACTTTATAAGATATGCGTTATGTTTTTAATCACTAATTTTACGGAAAAAACTCTTAACACAAATGTTATAAATTAAGTTATGAACAAGAAAGATTAAAATCAAAACAAACTGGCTCTCAACGATGATTTATTATTACAATATGCCAACAAACTTTGGCAGTGCGGTGAGATAAAGGTTTCGACGATTGTCACTGTTTCTCCGAATTTCTTACTGAGCAGCTGTTGATGTCGATTATAAGATGAAGGATCAGATATGTGTGTTTTTTTCCATCAGCCGGTCAATATGTTATCCTTTGTAAAAACAGGGTGACCACACAATTTTTATTTTCAAATTCCCGTTTTTTTCCCGGTTTTCTCAGACCAAATGTTAAAAATTTCCCGGGTTAGAGCGCGGATCATGTTGTAATGAACTAGAATAACGAATAGAAAACAATTTCTCTAAGCAAACAATTTTGAACGAATTGAGTTCCAAAGCTTAATAAAATGATATTTTCAGTATAAGCGTTGTTTATAATATAAAAATGACTACATTTTAGGACCCAACTATTTACAAATTCTGCTTTCAGTTTTAGGCCCATGAAGCTAAAGAAAATAATTAAGATGATAAAATCTGATGATAGTCTGAAAACAGATGACAGTCTGAAAGTCAGTTTGAGTGTGTACTGCCAAATGATTTCTTTATATTTTTTTTAAGAAACTTTTCCCAAAGATTCTATGAAAAGTTCCCAGCCATTGCTTGAGAAATTCCTTCTGGCGTTTCTATAGGTATTCTTCAGGAGTTTGTAGCCATTCCTCCAGCGATTCTTTCAGCAGTTTCTTCTGGCAGTTCATTGGCTGTTCTGTTAAACTTTCTTGTGATGACATTTATGGTACAATCCCTGAACTTATGATTTTTGGGATTGTAAAGGAATCCCTGGAAGACACCTGAAAGAACCAAAAACTATAAGGTAATTGCTGAAATAATTCTTGGAAAAAACCCTGAACCCTGAAGAAATTTAAGAAATTTTGTTTGAACGAGTTTCATAATCTCGTGTATTTAATTCTTCACGTTAAATATTCTGCAAGGGGTTTTGTAGAATTATTTATAAGTTTTGTCTAGAATGTTTGCAAGGATTCTTAGATGTAAATCTCTAAACATTTCTTCAAGTATTCCGCTGGAGCATTGTTTTTTTTTAAGTTCCTCAATCGATTGCTCCACAAAATTCGACAGAGTTTCCTACAACGATTTCTATAAAAATATTGTTCTTCTAATTTAGAAATATCTTCATGCATTCATGCCGAATAGAAGAATGTTCTCTATATTTTGTTTGTTATTCGAAGCATAATATTGTGAAAGTTTTTTTGGTTATCTTTAATGTCATATTGCCGTGCGAAAACCTATATATCGACATGGAATTTTCATAAGGGCCAATGTCGCAAACGCAAACAATGGCTTCTTCTTCCGCAAATTTCTTGAAAATGCAAACTCACTCAAGTAAACTACAACTTCTATTCTGGTAATTCCCTATGATTAAGTTAGCATTCTCGGGAAATTTGCGGTAGAAGCCATTGTTTATTATTGCGACCCAATGTTCCCTTATGAAAACTCCATTGCAATATATATTGTGCAATTGTTGAACAATACCAAATCGATGGCACGATTACAAAAAAGGCTTGTTGGCTGTCGATCAGATGAAGCATCGGTAATGATAGGTTCTGGCCAATCCGTCAAAAAGCTGCTGAAACGTGTCAGTTCTCATTTGATAATTATAAAATGTACTTGCCACTTTTTGGTTGTTTGTGCAAGCTATACATGCAAGAAGCTGCCACTGGAACAGTTGATGTAAGATATTTATAGTTACTAATCATGCAGCCTCAAATGATCCAAGGAATTCCAGATGATACAAAATATCTTGGATTTGAAGCATCGTTCAGCATCGAGCTGCCACCCAATGGCTATCGTTCTAGTCAGTTGTCAACAGGAACTGCATCGTGTGTTGAACCCAAGAAGCTGTACACTTTGAAGGAGTTCAATTCAATTTCTAAACAATATCCGTACTTTTACGAAAAATATGAGATACAGGCCATCGAAGATCATGACTTGGAAACTTGTTGGAGAAAAAGGCTGTGTTTCAAACAAGCAGATGGGAAGCTGGCTTTTATCTTGCTTCGAAAGTTCATTGCAAACTTTCTACAATCTGAATAAGACCATCTAAATTCAAATGTTAGAAGCAAGGTTCTTGCCAAGATTTTGTGCTGTTAAACACAGATAAAAAACGATTTTTTGGTGAAAATTAAAGATGAGAACGAAAAATATTGTGGCAACTCTGGTCGCTACAAACTTACAAGGATGATCCACATGCAAAAAAACCACAGTAGAAACTACCATTTCGAGGGTCAAATTGAGCGCAAACACCAACAATTTTCACCTGACTATAAATGCGTTTGATTTTACCATGCCTGCGATTGAAGTCAACCATAGTAGAGTTAGTATCAACATAAGGTCTGTCAAATATACCACAAACGTTGAAGGTTTGAAGATAACGTAGTAAATTTGACTGAAATTTCATGGTAGTTTTAAAGATAGGCGTAGTCGGGTAAAATGGAAGTTTCTACTACAAGATTTTTTTCTGTACAAGATATTTATAGAAGGTAAATCAATTGACACACTCTAAAATTTCACAGATCGTTATAGATGAACACGCTAAGAAAGGAATACCTAGAGCTCGATGATAATAACACACAATCTAAATTATGAACAATCATGTGAACATAAATTCCCGTTTTTTCCCGGTTTCTCCCGGTTTTTTGGAATTCCCGGGTAATTCCCGGTTTTCCCGGTTCTGTGGCCACCCTGTAAAAAAAGAGAGCAAAACAGCTGAAACCAGATTCATAAACCCGAGATTTTGAATAACGATAATCATCGAACCTTCTGTCGTTGGCTGAGATCATCTTTTAGCTTTTACTGAATAAAAGTGATTTTGGACTGAAAGAACCTAAAAGCAACCAGTACTCCTCAACTCATCAACGGAAGTTAATTAATAGTCAACCCTGTTGGATGGTATACCATGGTATACCTCGTAAAGAGCATAGATAAAATAAAATCTCAATCCAGAATAACATGTGTACCTGCACTATTTTAATTTTTTTTTGTTCACAGCGCAAACTACTTGAAGGTAATAGCTAGGGGTGCGACACTCATCCTTTCATAGTGGATAAGTTTGATTTATCCATGATTCTTTTAATTTTACACAATAACTCTAATTAATCTAACTATGGTGAAATAATGTCTGCTACTTTCGATTATTCACGATTTCATCCGATTCGATCGGATTTCATCCGATAAGAGTCACGATTTTGATCAATTTTACTTGATCGTGTACGTTCATTATGGCAGCTACGAAAACAAACAGATTTGTTGCTTAATTTTACCAACGCTTATATGGATTGTTTCAAACAAATTTTAGTATGATTCAAACTGAATTGCTGTTTGAAAATAACAATCGAAAACTGTTGAAACAACAAACATTTCCGTTTACAATCACCTACATTTTTCCTGTAATTTGAAGAACATTCTTGTTGCAGTTCAAAACCGGAAAAAATCACTCGTGCAAATCAGTTAAATGCTTTTCCATATGGCAACAAAGTGTCGCATCTACTGGAGCTGTGGAGAAAATCAGATGCGCTGTACAGCTCACTAGATGCGCCACAATGCAAACATTGGCAAATAGAGTAAAATTGTTGGCGCTAGTGGGGTTTTCCGGTTTTCAGCCTACATCAGGGAGTTATAAGAATATAACAACATTACTAAGGGCAGGCGCCCATTGATGTGGTGTAGGTGTGGCATCTGCTAGCATGCCAAAATACCTTGTCGAGGTTCGCATCACGCCACAAGACTTTGAAACGATAATTTGGCCTGGTATGTGATACCACACCACATCGCTGCGCTTTTCACTCCTTTTTTCTGATTGGCCAAGCTGACAGCCAATGTTGCCAATGGACACTCTAAACAAAATATACTTAAATAAGTTTAACTCGCAATAATCGATGAAACTTTTCAAAAATCGACTATATCGAAATATCGGATGAAATCGTGAAAAATCGTCGATTATCTTCTAGCGATTCTAGTCGATTATCTTATAGCGATGACCTCAAAACTGGTCGATTAGAAAGAGATGCGAATCGCTTATTACGATTTCGTTCGATGAAATCCAATAATTTGGTTAAATCGAATTTTTTTGAATTTTTTAAATTTTATCCGGTTTGGACTAGACATTTTGATTAAACATCATTTCTTTTCAAAATCTGAGATAATCCGGAAGAGTCGCGCCCCTAGGGTAATAGCATCATTACTCAAAAGATTTAATTAGCGGATGTAAATCAATTGCAATAGCAGCAAATCGGTTTTATCTTTCTACGTGAAAATACGCTCCGATTGGTTGGTGTCGGTTAATTGGACCTCATGATGTCCTCACTTATCTCGTTTTTTTTATAATCAGTTCGTTTATGAGCTTTATAACTCAGGCGTATGTAACTTTCAACGGAGCCGATATTCAATAACTATGAATTATTACAAAATACTACCTAACAACCCAACAAACAATTCAAAGCGATTAATAAACAACCATGTTAATTAAATGTGGAATTATAGCAACCAGAGCTGAATAAATCTGAAGTCGTTTTATTCTTATGAATTATTTTTTTTGAAACAGAACAAAAAGTTTTTAATTGATAACTTGCATTTGGTTTTAACACATGTTCTTTAAGCTTTCATATATTTTTTATTACTCTACAGTTCAATCATCAGGGAAAATCTCAAAAAAAATCCCAACAAAAAATTCAAAGCAATTAAAAAACTTTCATGTTGATTAAATATAGAAATATAGTGTTTTAATACGTTCTGGAACGTTAATAGAGCAGTTATAAAACTCTTTTAACTCATAGTCAAAGTTCTGAGTATGTGACTGTTAACTAACGATTGTTAAACAATGTCATGCAAATTAGAGACTGAAGTTTTAAATACAGCTTTTAATTGTGTAAAATGTATAACCAAGGATGGAGAAGATGAAGAATGAGGCAGCCTTCAATCCAAGGATCACGAGTTCAACCCAAGTAACCACGAGGCTGTAATAGCCTGCATATATAAGGCATATGCATTACGTCTAGTGCATCATTGAACTTGGATTAAAGCTGAAAAGGGCCCCACTAAGATCGAACTAATGCTATATCTATTGAAATTGAAGTCATCCGTCAACGTTTCTGGGCAATTAATGGACGATCCGCCCTCGAAAGTTTACGCGTGGATGAGTGACATGTTTCAAATCCAAGCCAATGAAAACCAATCAACTGATGGGACTCGAGCCATCTCGAATTGATGTCTGACTTGACTGTGGAGGCTTTCATATCCGCTCTTTGTCGGTTTACTAGTCGCCAAGGATATATCCACCGAATTTTCCCGGACAATGGATTAAATTTTCGTAGAGAATCGTGCGCGCGCGATTATCTTTCTGATCACAGAAAAAGAAATCCACCAGTAGGTGCATGAGTAGCACGGCTATTGATCAATGGAAATCTTTCTCGATCATTTGAGATCCAACGCTCAGTACGACAAGGGGACCCTTTTCCTGCATCCACTGGTGTATACGCTCGAGAGGATTTGTGACTGCGTGTGTGTGTGTGCGGACGATGTCACGTGTAGAATTTCAACAACGGAGCAATTCGGAAGAATTAATGAACTGTTTAGGGAACGTCCATTAACTACGTCACGCAAAAATTGACTTTTTATAAACCCCCCCCCCCTCCCCCCCTTGTCACGTTTTTTGTATGCACCTTCAATTTTTTTGTATGGATCGTCACGTTTTCTCAAACCCCCCCTCCCCCCCCTACTGCGTGACATAATTAACGGACCTTCCCTTAGCTGATTTGAGAGAGCTGCTGGCGAAAAATAAAACTTGCGTAAAACTGTTGCTGTCAATGTCGGGATTTGCGAAGGCAACACTTTAAATACCACCGGGCTGTAAACAGTAAACGTAGTTAAAACCTTGGGTGTCGTCTTTGCAAACTCGATACGGCTGATGGAACAACGTTGAACTGGAATGCGCAAGTGGGAAGTTTGTGCACCAAATGTGGTTGCATTCCTAGCCCATGATGACTCTGCACCAGAAAGTTATTCTCCTTAACACGATCGCCACATCTAGGATATGGTACTCTGCGTCCATTCTACCACCGCAGACAGACGTTCAAGCTCCAACAGAAGAATTCAAATTTGTTGTGTAAAATTCCATCTTGCACGGTAGTGCCGCCTAGTCAATTAACTGCAACATTAAATCTGAAAGTTTGACTGGCAACCCATTTTTCCCTTACAAATCAAAACAAATCTGTGGCGCCATCTATTAGCTTATTGCTACTTGATATCTTGAGGGAAACCATGTTTTTACACAGGTAAATGAGATGAAGTCGAACGTCTGTCTGCGCTACCACCATTGGCGGTACATATAGCCAAAATATCAACAGCAATGGGAACGTTCCTCTGGAGAGGGATGATAGCACGTGTACCGTGTAACTCGAACGCTGCAGGGAGAATGGAGGACTGTAGCTGCAGCTTTCGGCGGTGAAATGTAAGTCGCTCGCAATCAATCGACATCTGAAAGAGATCGAATCCATTCCTTTGTATAGGTGGATGGAGCCTTTTTAGGTGGACAGCCTTTTGAGGATTTGGTGGAACCTGCTTTGCCAGGAGCAGAGACGTAGTAAGAGTTGGTGGCACCCTTGGCAAACCAAGAAAATGACGCCCCAACTTATATAGCTTTATGAATGTTTTGATTCAATTAGTCATTTTATACACTCTTGAATTATTTGTGTCACATGTTGACGAAATTAATAAGACTATTTTAAATATTGCTAATAATGAATAAACAATATTTTATATAGAAATTAGAAGAAGAATTAGTATCTTCCATTTAATTCCAACTACCTTTGCTTATCTTCGACAGATACGCGTATTTCGTCTACAATGTGCAGACTTCTTCAGTGTCTCGTACTAATAACTCGACTGAAATGTATGAAAAATGAAAATTGATGTATATTGATTGTTTTTATTGCCTTCAGAATTTATACGCTTGCTTCTCAAAATAAATGAAAAAAAAAATTCATCCCGTGGTGCAAAACGCATCAACAAAAGAACACAAAAGATTGCTAGCATAGTTGAGAGGATTATTGAGTGGATAAATGTTTGTATTCCTTGTGTTTCTTTTACAACTAAAATAAATAAAAAGCTTAATTTAGTAATGGTACATAAGCCGAAAACGTGTTTTAATTTCTAAAAAATAATAACATTAACTGTGCTGTATTTTCCGCAATACTGTAAATTGCCGAAAATACAGCAAAAATATTTGTTTAGATCTGCTGCTGATTAATCCAACAAACTGTAAGCATTTTGCTGAAGGGTCAGTATAAGAGCTGTCACTTTTTTTAATATCAGTTTTGCTGGTTGATCAGCAATCTTGGTTTTGCTGTATACATTGCTCATATTACAGCACAAAAAAAATCAGCAAAACATTGCTGTTTTCCAGCAATAAAAATTTGGTGTGTGTACAAATATCCATTATGTGTAGTCACACATACTTTTGCATTTTGAGCATGAGCATGATTGACCGCCCACGGATGCTGTAGACTATTGCACGGTAAAAGCCAACCTCACTTTTGACCATGAGAGTATAAGATATATCAATAATCGCCGTGTTCCCCGTCCTTTTTTCTCACACATGAATTTTCGAACACAGGGCACCAGTATATGTCAAATCTGAGGTGAGACGTCACTGTGATTTGGACCATTCCGTTATTACAAGATCAGCTGTATTAACACAAAGAACCAACAGATGATGTTTGGGACTACCCAAGTAACCACGAAGCTGTAATACCGTGCATATATAGGGCATATGTATTACGTCTAGTGCATCATTGAACTTGGATTAAAGCTGAAAAGGGCCCCACTAAGATCGAACTAATGCTATATCTTTTGTTATGCCATAAGACATTACTAAAGTAGCATTATTGTATTGGTAATGCATCACTACATTCTTAAGCTAATCTAACACTTCATTACTTGACAACTGTTGAATTGATGTGATCCCGCATAACCGATGTTGATCTTGGGTTGAATAAGTGCATTAATATAATGCTTGTGGTTACTTGGGTAACATAAATCCATAATATGTGAAAGCTAGTAACACATTCCCACACACAAAGAATAATGATTATTAAAAAAAACCATTGCCATAATTGAAAACTTGTGTTGGTTCTTTTTCGTAGGAAGCGGTTTGCTTTCAGAACAAAAATCCACAAACCTTCCATTCAAAATGTTGCTGCTCTGTACATTTAAAAGTTACATACATTTCAAAATAAAATCGAAACTGTGGCATCGTTGAAAATGAAAGTAAATTCCCGCATAACGAAAAACAATTTGCTATATAGTCAAAACTATGTTTTAAATGTACGATATATTATCACATTTTATGTTATTGTTATCGAATAATTTAATCTCAATTTCACCATACAACCTCTACATTAACACATATTGTTAATGTTTACCATATTGTCATTGAAAGGTTTTTTATTGTCGGCACTCGGTCTTAATTATATACCAACTGTTTGGCATAGAGTGCAGCAAAAATTTTGTTCGTGAAAATTGCCATATTTTTATGGTAACCTAACTTAACCGCCTATTCAGCATATTGTTTTTTGGCCTTTTACCATCTGACATATTGTTAAAACTATATATGAGATTGTTAGTTTATCGTTGTCAACTATAAGGGTAAATGTCGTAACAATAACCGAAGCGGTCGTCAACTATAAGTGAAATGGTCCAGGAATGGTTTGTGATTATAATAAACTTTTTTTCCAGAAAGTGTCGAGCAATAAAAATAAAAATTTGCTATTTGGATTGAAATTAAAATACCATTTTCATTAAATGGTTTTATTTGCAGATATATAGTAGAAATGCCGAAATGAATCTGTGGCATCGTTATAATTGAAAACATATTATTTTTGCAAAATAAACTTTCAACCAGTGTTCTCCATCAGGAGAGATCCATGTTGGCACTGAGCAACTTCTGACAACTGCTGCCGTTCGTCGTCGCTCGTGGCACCGCTGCAAGAAAAGGGGGATGATTAATTCAATTAAAACTTAAACATCCATGTAGTACCCATCCTTCAGACAGAGACTGTTGCTTTTGTATCTCGGCGATCGTGCCAAGAAACGCAATTGTCACAAAACACGAACGGAAGCGGTCATTAGCAAAAAAGCACGCAGTAGACGTGGACGCGGATAACTATACACGCTCAAAACACCCTCTCTTTCTTTCGTATTACTATCCCTTTTTTTCACTCGGAAAAGTTACTCAATTTTCGTAAAAAGTGGATCTAGTCAAAAATTGAGTAGATCAATTTTTTACGAAAATTGAGTAACTTTCCTTGTGAAAAAAGGGACAGTAATACCAAAGACTAACTCTAAGACCAGTAGGTCCCAAACAAATACAATTTTTTTAGTGGATAATTATATTTTCGATTTAATGAAAAATAAACACTTCTCGAGTAATTCATGATAAGGGCCTAGAGGCCATTTGTGAACAATGACTTTAAACGTTGATCTCTCTCGAATAACGAGGGCCCTACGACATCCAATCACACCAAATGGTAGAGCAAAAATTCCTGCACCAAATGCTGCTTTCAATTCGCAGGAGTGTTGTGAAATTCGTGAGAAATCAACATTTAAACGCATTGTTTACAAATGGCTTCTAGGCCCTAATCATGAATTACTTGAGACTTTTTAGAATAAAAGCGCAAAAAAATGAAATAAAACAATTTTTCTTTTTTGTGTGCAAGTAACACACAAAACAAGTTAAAATTTTAAATAGCTTACAAGAAGCCATATAAGAGTACTATTCCCATATTTCAAAAACATCTATTGTTATTATCTTGTATTTAAAATGTTTTATCATAACAATAGTGTATATCATACTTGATGAAAATATCTAAATTTAAAGATGTCTTCAAAATGTTTTACTATGAATATCGGAAACATCTTTCAAAAACAAAGCAAGATGATAAGTGTTTGACAAATTGATTATTAGTAATGTTAGCTTGATAACGTGTACTAAAGTAAACATGAGTATGTTAAAATAAATAATGGATCCGTCAAGTGGAATTTAGTAAGTAACGGAAATTTCGAACCGATTGACTTCATCCCCATCCAGATGGTGTTGTTCTCCCAACTTTTTTGCCTAATTAGCCTGTGCACGCTGCTATAATTGTGTTGCCTTTTTAACTTTTACCAACAATCAATATGCAACAATCGATTTGAAATTGGTTCACTGGTGTAAAACCCCTTGGTCTGAAGTACACCTTGAAGCCAGCACCTTGCTGTACATATTTGCGCCTTTGTTTTGATTTGCTATATTATTTTGACAGAATATTTGAGAGTGTGTTCGTGTGAGTTCATTATTAGGGGCGTACTGTTGAGCTTGGGACCGATGTGCTAGTACTGACTGAGCCAAGATAAAAATCGCATTGGTTCGGGACCTACTGGTCTTATAATACGTTCGCACTACTGCTTTTATTACATGATATAGAGTATCTTGATATCAGCAACTATAGTGACACAAACTTGTACATGCAACAATGAAAATGAGTCGATATAGATAAAATATTGAATCCTAGAGGGTTTGAGCTGTTTAGTGGAATACCTGTAACTAGAAATTAGAAGAAGAATTAGTATCTTCCATTTAATTCCAACTACCTTTGCTTATTTTCGACAGATACGCGTATTTCGTCTACAATGTGCAGACTTCTTCAGTGTCTCGTACTAATAACTCGACCCAATCGAGTTATTAGTACGAGACACTGAAGAAGTCTGCACATTGTAGACGAAATACGCGTATCTGTCGAAGATAAGCAAAGGTAGTTGGAATTAAATGGAAGATACTAATTCTTCTTCTAATTTCTAGTTACAGGTATTCCACTAAACAGCTCAAACCCTCTAGGATTCAATATTTTATCTATATCGACTCATTTTCATTGTTACATGTACAAGTTTGTGTCACTATAGTTGCTGATATCAAGATACTCTATATCATGTAATAATGAGAATTGTCAATTGCTTCAAAAAATTCTTCACTGTTGGAAGCATTGCCAAAACAATGCTTTTGAGAGGGTCAGAAATTTCGAGGTACTTAAAGATACCTTCGGCAATGTCATCAAATGAGAACAGCCCACTTGGGGAGGGGGCTTCTGTTCTTAAAATAGGGGCGTCAGGGGTTTTGGATGTCCCCGGGAGAGATGGAAAGTCCTGGGTGTAGTTAGTACTACGGAAACCAGGAGGAATTGTGTTTTCCTTTTTTCCACCTCTTTTTGAAATGGGCAAGCTGGTCTCGGGCTTCTTTTCAACAACTTTCCGTGGGCGGACGCGTCTTCGCTTCCTTGAAGCACCTTCCGGAAAAGTGAACGATGTTCCCTCTTCAGCCGAATCAAAGTCAGACTCGTCATCTGACAGAGGAGCAAAGGGATTTGTATTGGCATCGGGTGATGGTGAGGCTTTTTTAACCATTTCAGCAAAAGATTGCCTGGAACGCTGTTTCAGCGAGCGTTCTAATTGTTCCCCGCGTTGTTTGTACGCCGGGCACGATGAGAGAGCATGAGGAGGAGTTCCTTTGCAAATAGCGCATTTAGGTGTGCTGTCTGCGCACGCGCCATCCTCATGTCTCTCCCCACAGTTGGAGCAGCGCGCCTTATTGCCGCAATGGGAGGTCGTATGTCCCATCTGCTGGCATTTCTGGCAGATCATGACCCGAGGTACAAACAATCGCACAGGTAGCCGAAGTTTTCCCAACTCGACGTATTGAGGGAGGGCTGAGCCAGAGAAGGTTACGCGAAACGAGTCTGACGGTGTAAACTTTTTTTCGCCCTTGTTGGTCGACACTGTGCCAAGTTGGCGCACATCAAGTATCTTAACTGGGGGAAGCAGAGGGTTCTTAAATCGACCAACCCCCCGCTTCAGCAAGATCTCAGGGGTCAGACTCGTTTCGGAGACCACACCTTCAATTTCAATACCCCGAGCTGGGATATACACTCTATATTCTAGAGTAAAGAGCTGAGAGACAGCAATCTCATTAGCTTGCTTGAGATTGGACACAACGACCCGAAGTTTATTGGGTCTGACTTTAATTATCTCGGTCACGGCCGAGAATCGCTTCGTCAGATCATCAGAAATCTGACAAACATTTAGAGGTTTCGATTTGGGCTGAAAATAAACAACCCATGGCCCAGTTGAACTATCTGGATACCCAAGTAACACCACTTGTCATATTCATGTTAATAATACAAGTTTTAGACCAACCTCATGTTTTTTTTCTAACGTCAATTACTTAATTGCATACACGCATATAACCGAAAAAGCGCAATAAATGTGGCATTTTTGAACATCTTTTAGATCATACCAGATGTTTTTTAGAACATCCATAAGACAAATATTATGTTCTATGGATGCTTCCAACAGCATGTTTATAACATAATGATATGTTTTGTCTAAGCAAGCACGGTATGAACAAACTAAAAAAAAACAAGAGGATTTAATGGCGAGACGATATCGTAGCTAATTATATTTTACGCGTTAAGGATGATTGTTTATAACTTTTTCAAATAGGAAATTGTAAATGCTTTACGCATGGAAGTTGTGTCAAAATTTTATATGCGGCTCAAGGTTAGCAGTGCAACTTTCCGTTTTACCTTCCCTAATTTCATGCGCCATCGATTGGATTAAAAAACGTAGAAGGGACCCCGAATAAATTATTGAATTTTAGTGAGATTTCTTAATGGAATTCACAAAAACCAACATGGCGATTTTCCATATCTACAGTCCTACAGTACAAGTCTACAGTACGAGTAAAAACATTAGCAACACATTTGATTTTCAAATGTTCTTTTTTCTTTTCTGCGATTTTGTTGTGAAATTGAACCGAGTAATTTCAGTATAAATGAAAATACAAATACAATTTTTCTATTTTGTTGTGCGAAAACATAAAAAAGACTCCTCACAAATTAAGCGTAACAATTTATAAAAATACTTAGCAATCTCCCAAAATGTTGCTATATGTTACATTTGAATAAACCCCTATGCCCAATTTGGCTTCTATTTGAATCAGTGAGTGGCATCACAATCTTACTTTTAGGTAGTGTTTTTTTTTATTCCAGTATTTCAAGTAAACATATTTTCAGCCGTCACTGTATTCGATTCACAATCTATTTTGAATAATTTTACTATTGCATGAGGATGTTAAAAACATGTTTAAAATTCATCTTGAATGCAACCTATCAACATATTTACAAACAACTAGCATACACGCTATTTCCAAACAACCCACAATTAAGTACGTTTACTCAAATCAGACAAAAGTATGGCTACTCAAAAGTGAGTAAAGATAGTTCGTAGTGGTAAGATGACAAACAGTTACCGATGTCTTCAAAAAGTAGAATTCAAGTTGATCGAACAAACATTAAACAAAAATGTGTTCGCTGTTCTGGTACCACGTTTTAACCAAATATGTGTCGAAAAACATACTCAAAACTTTTTCAAGACTAGACATGTTTGGTATTTCATCCTCACGACATCTTTACAACAAAGTTCTTATATTCTTGTCATAGAAGATGTTTCTGGTGTTACTTGGGTATGCACGTGATCTGGTAACTCTATGAGCTACCTCATCATTTCGTGCCATAGATGATTCATCTTGCGATAAATCATCCATGGCTCGCTTGTGGGAGCTTATCACGCTCAACCACTAACGTAATTATCTACAATCAATCACAGATAAACAAACTAAACCTAAACAAAAAACTAAAACTAAATACACTCTCACACACACTATCAATCACTCTCCACACTCACACACACACACTACGATGAAAATCACTTATCTTTTATACTACTAAAAAACTTATCTTCTATGTATCACGGATCTACTGCAGCTGGGCGACGAATGTGTGCTGCTGCTGCCGAGCGACGATGAGTGACCGCGTGTACCGTCTAAGCGTGGAGCTAAACGATGACGATGATGTTGCTGGTCGGTGGTAGTTGGTGGATGGAAGAATACACGCTACACTCGATGGGCTGCTGGTATGCGTGCCGTATAGATGCGGGACAGTATGGCTTCTCGATCGTGGCAATATTGCTAATTGCAATCAATGACGTTGTTGCACCACTTATCACACAATGTTCTCTTCTTCAGTAAACCAAGACTGATTTCACTCACGACGATTTCACTGGCGATTTAGAAAAACTGATACTGAATACTGTAAACAACTCGTTAAGAGCTTCCAAAGCAACGGAAAGCGGACCGAACGGTGTTAGCTTGATAACGTGTACTAAAGTAAACATGAGTATGTTAAAATAAATAATGGATCCGTCAAGTGGAATTTAGTAAGTAACAGAAATTTCGAGCCGATTGACTTCATCCCCATCCAGATGGTGTTGTTCTCCCAACTTTTTTGCCTAATTAGCCTGTGCACGCTGCTATAACTGTGTTGCCTTTTTAACTTTTACCAACAATCAATATGCAACAATCGATTTGAAATTGGTTCACTGGTGTAAAACCCCTTGGTCTGAAGTACACCTTGAAGCCAGCACCTTGCTGTACATATTTGCGCCTTTGTTTTGATTTGCTATATTATTTTGACAGAATATTTGAGAGTGTGTTCGTGTGAGTTCATTATTAGGGGCGTACTGTTGAGCTTGGGACCGATGTGCTAGTACTGACTGAGCCAAGATAAAAATCGCATTGGTTCGGGACCTACTGGTCTTATAATACGTTCGCACTACTGCTTTTATTACATGATATAGAGTATCTTGATATCAGCAACTATAGTGACACAAACTTGTACATGCAACAATGAAAATGAGTCGATATAGATAAAATATTGAATCCTAGAGGGTTTGAGCTGTTTAGTGGAATACCTGTAACTAGAAATTAGAAGAAGAATTAGTATCTTCCATTTAATTCCAACTACCTTTGCTTATCTTCGACAGATACGCGTATTTCGTCTACAATGTGCAGACTTCTTCAGTGTCTCGTACTAATAACTCGACCCAATCGAGTTATTAGTACGAGACACTGAAGAAGTCTGCACATTGTAGACGAAATACGCGTATCTGTCGAAGATAAGCAAAGGTAGTTGGAATTAAATGGAAGATACTAATTCTTCTTCTAATTTCTAGTTACAGGTATTCCACTAAACAGCTCAAACCCTCTAGGATTCAATATTTTATCTATATCGACTCATTTTCATTGTTACATGTACAAGTTTGTGTCACTATAGTTGCTGATATCAAGATACTCTATATCATGTAATAAAAGCAGTAGTGCGAACGTATTATAAGACCAGTAGGTCCCGAACCAATGCGATTTTTATCTTGGCTCAGTCAGTACTAGCACATCGGTCCCAAGCTCAACAGTACGCCCCTAATAATGAACTCACACGAACACACTCTCAAATATTCTGTCAAAATAATATAGCAAATCAAAACAAAGGCGCAAATATGTACAGCAAGGTGCTGGCTTCAAGGTGTACTTCAGACCAGGGGTTTTACACCAGTGAACCAATTTCAAATCGATTGTTACATATTGATTGTTGGTAAAGTTAAAAGGCAACACAATTACTGGCGTGCAGTGCTAATTAGGCAAAAGTTGGGAGAACAACACCATCTGGATGAGGATGAAGTCAATCGGCTCGAAATTTCTGTTACTTACAAATTCCACTTGACGGATCCATTGACTATTTTAACATACTCATGTTTACTTAGTACACGTTATCAAGCTAACACCGTTCAGTCCGCTTTCCGTTGCTTGAAGCTCTTAACGAGTTGTTTACAGTATTCAGTATCAGTTTTTCTAAATCGCCAGTGAAATCGTCGTGAGTGAAATCAGTCTTGGTTTACTGAAGAAGAGAACATTGTGTGATAAGTGGTGCAACAACGTCATTGATTGCAATTGCAATATTGCCACGATCGAAGCCATACTGTCCCGCATCTATACGGCACGCATACCAGCAGCCCATCGAGTGTAGCGTGTATTCTTCCATCCACCAACTACCACCGACCAGCAACATCATCGTCATCGTTTAGCTCCACGCTTAGACGGTACACGCGGTCACTCATCGTCGCTCGGCAGCAGCAGCACAATCGTCGCCCAGCTGCAGTAGATCTGTGATACATAGAAGATAAGTTTTTAGTAGTATAAAGATAAGTGATTTTCATCGTAGTGTGTGTGTGTAGTGTGGAGAGTGATTGATAGTGTGTGAGAGTGTATTTAGTTTTAGTTTTTGTTTAGGTTTAGTTTGTTTATCTGTGATTGATTGTAGATAATTACGTTAGTGGTTGAGCGTGATAAGCTCCCACAAGCGAGCCATGGATGATTTATCGCAAGATGAATCATCTATGGCACGAAATGATGAGGTAGCTCATAGAGTTACCAGATCACGTGCATATCCAGATAGTTCAACTGGGCCATGGGTTGTTTATTTTCAGCCCAAATCGAAACCTCTAAATGTTTGTCAGATTTCTGATGATCTGACGAAGCGATTCTCGGCCGTGACCGAGATAATTAAAGTCAGACCCAATAAACTTCGGGTCGTTGTGTCCAATCTCAAGCAAGCTAATGAGATTGCTGTCTCTCAGCTCTTTACTCTAGAATATAGAGTGTATATCCCAGCTCGGGGTATTGAAATTGAAGGTGTGGTCTCCGAAACGAGTCTGACCCCTGAGATCTTGCTGAAGCGGGGGTTGGTCGATTTAAGAACCCTCTGCTTCCCCCAGTTAAGATACTTGATGTGCGCCAACTTGGCACAGTGTCGACCAACAAGGGCGAAAAAAAGTTTACACCGTCAGACTCGTTTCGCGTAACCTTCTCTGGCTCAGCCCTCCCTCAATACGTCGAGTTGGGAAAACTTCGGCTACCTGTGCGATTGTTTGTACCTCGGGTCATGATCTGCCAGAAATGCCAGCAGATGGGACATACGACCTCCCATTGCGGCAATAAGGCGCGCTGCTCCAACTGTGGGGAGAGACATGAGGATGGCGCGTGCGCAGACAGCACACCTAAATGCGCTATTTGCAAAGGAACTCCTCCTCATGCTCTCTCATCGTGCCCGGCGTACAAACAACGCGGGGAACAATTCTGGATCAACAATAGAAAAGGGCCCATCAACATTTGTAAACAAACACTCCTGAGCCCGGTTTCTCGCAAGCCGCTGGCTACACACGCAAACCTACAGAATCATCGTGTAGAGGAAACTTTCCCCTACATGATGATGGTATTGGTTTGCGTGGGTGGCCTACGCTTTGCGAGGAAATAGGCTCAGAAGTGTTTGTTTACAAATGTTGATAGGCCCTTTTCTATTGTTGCTCCAGAATTAGAACGCTCGCTGAAACAGCGTTCCAGGCAATCTTTTGCTGAAATGGTTAAAAAAGCCTCACCATCACCCGATGCCAATACAAATCCCTTTGCTCCTCTGTCAGATGACGAGTCTGACTTTGATTCGGCTGAAGAGGGAACATCGTTCACTTTTCCGGAAGGTGCTTCAAGGAAGCGAAGACGCGTCCGCCCACGGAAAGTTGTTGAAAAGAAGCCCGAGACCAGCTTGCCCATTTCAAAAGAGGTGGAAAAAGGAAAACACAATTCCTCCTGGTTTCCGTAGTACTAACTACACCCAGGACTTTCCATCTCTCCGGGGACATCCAAAACCCCTGACGCCCCTATTTTAAGAACAGAAGCCCCTCCTCAAGTGGGCTGTTCTCATTTGATGACATTGCCGAAGGTATCTTTAAGTACCTCGAAATTTCTGACCCTCTCAAAAGCATTGTTTTGGCAATGCTTCCAACAGTGAAGAATTTTTTGAAGCAATGGACAATTAAGTGGCCCATCCTTGCAGCTATCATTTCCTTCGATGGATAATTTTCCAAATGAGGTCGGGGATTTGATCACTGTTCTACAGTGGAATTGTCGAAGTTTGATTCCTAAATTGGAATCATTCAAATTTTTAGCTCACACTACCGGTTGTGATGCATTCGCTCTTTGTGAAACATGGCTCTCTTCCGAAATCAATCTTCCGTTTCATGATTTCAACATTATTCGGCTTGATCGTGAGGATTCACGTGGAGGAGGAGTACTTTTGGGGATCAAAAAGTGCTACTCCTTCTATAGAGTGAATTTTCCTCCAATTCCAGGTATTGAAGTTGTCGCATGTCAGGCTGTTATTAAAAATAAAGGCCTTTGCATTGCTTCTGTGTACATTCCTCCTAGAGCCTCAATTAACCGAAAACAACTTTCAGATATTTGTTCGGTTCTTCCTGCTCCACGGTTGGTCATGGGAGATTTTAACTCTCACGGTACAGGCTGGGGAGAACTGTACGATGACAACCGGTCTTCCCTAATATATGACCTCTGTGACAACTTCAATATGACAGTACTTAACAATGGAGAAGTAACACGTTTGGCTGGTACATCCTCACTTGGCAGTAGATTAGACCTCACACTTTGTTCGAATTCATTATCGTTGGATTGCACATGGAATGTGATTCAAGATCCCCACGGTAGTGATCACTTGCCCATAAAAATTTCGGTTGCCACCGGGTTCAATCCGTCGAAATCTGTCAACGTCGCGTAGTAAGATCATATCGATTGGATAAAGTTCAGGACAGCAGTAGATGAAGCCGTAACGACGGTAGAAAGGCTTTCACCGCTGGAAGAATATAACTTCCTCTCCAACCTGTTCTTAGACAGCGCGCTTCAAGCTCAAACTCGACCAGTTCCAGGGACGTCATCTCGCAGGAAACCTCCTTCGCCATGGTGGGATCAGCAATGCACCGAGGTTTACCGTAAAAAGTCCGACGCGTTTAAAGTTTTCCGTAGACGTGGAACACCTGAGCACTTCGAAGTATATACGGCTCTCGAACGCGAACTTAAGAGCCTCATCAAGGCCAAGAAACGCGGTTACTGGCGAACATTCGTGAACGGGCTATCGCGCGAAACGTCGATGAGTACTCTTTGGAACACGGCGCGAAGGTTGCGTAACCGAACTACGAACAACGAGAGCGAAGAGTACTCGGACCAATGGATCCTCAAGTTTGCGCGAAAAGTTTGTCCAGATTCTGTCCCGGCACGGATGATTCCTCGCGAAAACACGAATTCGATAGATGAGATCAGCCAACCCTTTTCAATGGTAGAGTTCTCTCTCGCACTCCTTTCGTGTGGCAATACGGCTCCAGGGGCTGATAGGATCAAGTTCAACTTGCTTAAGAACCTCCCAGACGTCGCGAAGAGGCGCATGTTGAACTTGTTTAATCAGTTTCTGGAGCTCAACATTGTACCGGATGATTGGAGACGGGTGAGAGTTATTGCCATTCAAAAACCTGGTAAGCCGCGTCCGACCACAACTCCTATCGACCCATCGCGATGTTATCCTGTATTCGAAAGTTGTTGGAGAAAATGATCCTCTTCCGTCTGGACAAATGGGTTGAGACGAACAACCTGCTTTCAGATACTCAATATGGTTTCCGTAGGGGTAAGGGAACGAACGACTGTCTCGCGTTGCTTTCCACGGATATTCAGTTAGCTTTTGCTAAAAAAGAGCAAATGGCTTCTGTATTCTTGGATATAAAGGGAGCTTTTGATTCAGTATCTGTTGAAGTTCTTTCAGATAAACTCCACGCTTGTGGCTTTTCACCATTAATGAATAATTTTTTGTACAATTTGCTGTCAGAGAAACATATGAGCTTCTCTCATGGAACCTCTACAGCTTCACGATTTAGCTACATGGGTCTCCCCCAGGGATCATGTTTAAGCCCCCTTTTGTATAATTTTTATGTCAAAGACATTGACGGTTGTCTAAGTGACAATTGTACGTTGAGACAACTTGCAGATGACGGCGTAGTGTCTGTCACGGGACCCAATGGGGTCGATCTGCAAGGACCCTTACAGGATACCTTAGACAATTTGTCTACTTGGGCTCTAGAGCTAGGTATCGAATTCTCTACGGAGAAAACTGAGTTGGTAGTTTTTTCAAGGAAGCATAACCCTGCACAACCGAAGCTTCAAATTTGGGGTAAGCCGATAACTCATTCTATGTCATTTAAATATCTTGGGGTCTGGTTCGATTCTAAGTGCACCTGGAGATCCCATATTGAGTATGTGAAGCGAAAGTGCCAGCCAAGGATCAACTTTCTCTGCACAATTACCGGAACCTGGTGGGGAGCTCATCCACAAGATCTTCTAACGTTGTACCGGACAACGATTTTGTCGGTTATGGAATACGGTAGTTTTTGTTTTCAGTCAGCGGCTCGGTCGCACTTCATTAAACTGGAACGTATTCAGTATCGGTGTCTTCGTATCGCGTTAGGTTGCATGCACTCGACTCACACCATGAGTCTTGAAGTGCTGGCTGGCATGTTGCCACTCTCGGATCGGTTTACAGAATTATCTCTCCGGCTCCTCACCAGGTGTGAAGTTATGAACCCTCAGGTAATCGAACATTTTGAGAAGCTCCTTGAGTTGAATCCTCAAACCCGCTTCATGACCTTGTACCATTTGTACATAACACAGGATGTCAGCCCTTCGCCGAACATTTCCAATCGTGTTTGCTTCTCCGATTTCGACAATTCGGTTCATTTTGATTTATCCATGAAGCAGGAGCTTCGTGGAATCCCAGAGCATCATCGTCCTATGATTGCTCCGGTGATATATGCTGCAAAGTTTGGCCAAGTTGATTCCACTAAATCGTTTTTCACTGACGGATCTTTGATAGAGGAGTCAGCAGGCTTTGGTATATTTAATGAAATTTATAGCGCCAACCGTAAACTTCAAGCTCCTTGTTCCGTATATGTTGCTGAATTAGCGGCAATACATTTTACGCTAGAAATTGTTGCCTCATTAACACCGGATCAGTACTTCATTTTCACGGATAGTCTCAGTTCTATAGAGGCTATTCGCTCATTGAGGCCGGTAAAGCACTCCTCGTATTTTCTCATGAAAATACAGGAGCTTCTAAGTGCTTTATCTTCGCGTTATTTTATCATCACCTTTGTATGGGTCCCATCTCATTGTTCAATTCCAGGCAATGAGAAAGCGGACTCGCTTGCAAAGGTGGGCGCTATGGAAGGCGATATTTGTGATCGACAAATCGCCTTCAACGAATTTTTTCCTATTTTTCGTCAACAGTCACTCGTCAGCTGGCAGTATAAATGGAGTAAAGGAGATTTGGGGCGATGGCAACATTCTATCATCCCAAAGGTGTCGAAGAAATCTTGGTTTAGCGGGATGGATGTGAGTCGAGACTTCATTCGTGTCATGTGCCGCCTCATGTCCAATCATTATTCTTTGAACGCTCATTTATACCGGGTTGGGCTGAGCGACAGCAATCTCTGTGAGTGTGGACAAGGCTATCAGGACGCAGATCACGTTATTTGGTCTTGTGCTGAGCATTCTGGAGTCAGATCTGAGCTTTATGATTCCCTTCGGGCTCGAGGTAGACAACCCAATGTGCCAATTCGAGATATTTTGGCTGTACGTGATTTGGAGTACATGAAACTCATTTATGTGTTTTTGACTAACATTAGCATTAGATTGTAGTTAGTTTAACCTGTATGTTTAGAATAAGTTTTTTTAATACGTGTATGTGTATGTGTGTGTTTTTTTTTCTTTTTCAAGAAATGTTCAATTCAAAAGAAAACCATAAGTTGTATAGTTAGTGTTTAGATAATTTTGAATTTAAATTTAATGTGTTATGTAACCATACTTTAAATTCCCACCCTCCTTCCCATCCGTAATTTGTTATTCCTATTAACCTCGAGACGGCCGCGAGTAATCGGCTCTATCCTCCTAACTTTAATTTTAAGATAAATGATGTATAAAAATATGAAAATTTGGCTCTGTAAAGTTAATTCGATTGAGCCTGTACAAATAAATGATTATTAAAAAAAAAATCAAGCTAACATTACTAATAATCAATTTGTCAAACACTTATCATCTTGCTTTGTTTTTGAAAGATGTTTCCGATATTCATAACATTTCATCAAAACATTTTGAAGACATCTTTAAATTTAGATATTTTCATCAAGTATGATATACACTATTGTTATGATAAAACATTTTAAATACAAGATAATAACAATAGATGTTTTTGAAATATGGGAATAGTACTCTTATATGGCTTCTTGTAAGCTATTTAAAATTTTAACTTGTTTTGTGTGTTACTTGCACACAAAAAAGAAAAATTGTTTTATTTCATTTTTTTGCGCTTTTATTCTAAAAAGTCTCAAGTAATTCATGATTAGGGCCTAGAAGCCATTTGTAAACAATGCGTTTAAATGTTGATTTCTCACGAATTTCACAACACTCCTGCGAATTGAAAGCAGCATTTGGTGCAGGAATTTTTGCTCTACCATTTGGTGTGATTGGATGTCGTAGGGCCCTCGTTATTCGAGAGAGATCAACGTTTAAAGTCATTGTTCACAAATGGCCTCTAGGCCCTTATCATGAATTACTCGAGAAGTGTTTATTTTTCATTAAATCGAAAGTATAATTATCCACTAAAAAAATTGTATTTGTTTGGGACCTACTGGTCTTAGAGTTAGTCTTTGGTATTACTGTCCCTTTTTTCACAAGGAAAGTTACTCAATTTTCGTAAAAAATTGATCTACTCAATTTTTGACTAGATCCACTTTTTACGAAAATTGAGTAACTTTTCCGAGTGAAAAAAAGGGATAGTAATACGAAAGAAAGAGAGGGTGTTTTGAGCGTGTATAGTTATCCGCGTCCACGTCTACTGCGTGGTTTTTTGCTAATGACCGCTTCCGTTCGTGTTTTGTGACAATTGCGTTTCTTGGCACGATCGCCGAGATACAAAAGCAACAGTCTCTGTCTGAAGGATGGGTACTACATGGATGTTTAAGTTTTAATTGAATTAATCATCCCCCTTTTCTTGCAGCGGTGCCACGAGCGACGACGAACGGCAGCAGTTGTCAGAAGTTGCTCAGTGCCAACATGGATCTCTCCTGATGGAGAACACTGGTTGAAAGTTTATTTTGCAAAAATAATATGTTTTCAATTATAACGATGCCACAGATTCATTTCGGCATTTCTACTATATATCTGCAAATAAAACCATTTAATGAAAATGGTATTTTAATTTCAATCCAAATACCAAATTTTTATTTTTATTGCTCGACACTTTCTGGAAAAAAAGTTTATTATAATCACAAACCATTCCTGGACCATTTCACTTATAGTTGACTACCGCTTCGGTTATTGTTACGACATTTACCCTTATAGTTGACAACGATAAACTAACAATCTCATATATAGTTTTAACAATATGTCAGATGGTAAAAGGCCAAAAAACAATATGCTGAATAGGCGGTTAAGTTAGGTTACCATAAAAATATGGCAATTTTCACGAACAAAATTTTTGCTGCACTCTATGCCAAACAGTTGGTATATAATTAAGACCGAGTGCCGACAATAAAAAACCTTTCAATGACAATATGGTATACATTAACAATATGTGTTAATGTAGAGGTTGTATGGTGAAATTGAGATTAAATTATTCGATAACAATAACATAAAATGTGATAATATATCGTACATTTAAAACATAGTTTTGACTATATAGCAAATTGTTTTTCGTTATGCGGGAATTTACTTTCATATTCAACGATGCCACAGTTTCGATTTTATTTTGAAATGTATGTAACTTTTAAATGTACAGAGCAGCAACATTTTGAATGGAAGGTTTGTGGATTTTTATTCTGAAAGCAAACCGCTTCCTACGAAAAAGAACCAACACAAGTTTTCAATTATGGCAATGGTTTTTTTTAATAATCATCATTCTTTGTGTGTGGGAATGTGTTACTAGCTTTCACATATTATGGATTTATGTTACCCAAGTAACCACAAGCATTATATTAATGCACTTATTCAACCCAAAATCAACATCGGTTATGCGGGATCACATCAATTCAACAGTTGTCAAGTAATGTAGTGTTAGATTAGCTTAAGAATGTAGTGATGCATTACCAATGCAATAATGCTACTTTAGTAATGTCTTATGGCATAACAAAAGATATAGCATTAGTTCGATCTTAGTGGGGCCCTTTTCAGCTTTAATCCAAGTTCAATGATGCACTAGACGTAATACATATGCCCTATATATGCACGGTATTACAGCTTCGTGGTTACTTGGGTAGTCCCAAACATCATCTGTTGGTTCTTTGTGTTAATACAGCTGATCTTGTAATAACGGAATGGTCCAAATCACAGTGACGTCACACCTCAGATTTGACATATACTGGTGCCCTTGTGTTCGAAAATTCATGTGTGAGAAAAAAGGACGGGGAACACGGCGATTATTGATATATCTTATACTCTCATGGTCAAAAGTGAGGTTGGCTTTTACCGTGCAATAGTCTACAGCATCCGTGGGCGGTCAATCATGCTCATGCTCAAAATGCAAAAGTATGTGTGACTACACATAATGGATATTTGTACACACACCAAATTTTTATTGCTGGAAAACAGCAATGTTTTGCTGATTTTTTTTGTGCTGTAATATGAGCAATGTATACAGCAAAACCAAGATTGCTGATCAACCAGCAAAACTGATATTAAAAAAAGTGACAGCTCTTATACTGACCCTTCAGCAAAATGCTTACAGTTTGTTGGATTAATCAGCAGCAGATCTAAACAAATATTTTTGCTGTATTTTCGGCAATTTACAGTATTGCGGAAAATACAGCACAGTTAATGTTATTATTTTTTAGAAATTAAAACACGTTTTCGGCTTATGTACCATTACTAAATTAAACTTTTTATTTATTTTAGTTGTAAAAGAAACACAAGGAATACAAACATTTATCCACTCAATAATCCTCTCAACTATGCTAGCAATCTTTTGTGTTCCTTTGTTGATGCGTTTTGCACCACGGGATGAATTTTTTTTTTCATTTATTTTGAGAAGCAAGCGTATAAATTCCGAAGGCAATAAAAACAATCAATATACATCAATTTTCATTTTCTTATTTTACTTACGGTTAGATATTGTTGGATGTAGATGTGTAAACTTGCCCAGTATTACATTCTGCAAAGTACTCCAAGCATCGTAATTGACCTGATGGAAAGATTTCGGTGAAATCAAGTTGGTTCTAAAACTAAGGACTGAATTTGTAAAACAAAGAAACACAGAAGCTTTTTTTCTACTAGCAATCCATCAAATTGACAGACAAAACAGTTTACTGGTCTTCAGTAACTATTAGTTACTGATTTACAATCAGTAAGAAAATCTTTGCTGATTTTCGGTAAATAATACTGGATTCCACAGAATGTCAAAAAGAATGCTGGTTAACAGCATAAATGTGAATGCTGAAGGTTATTCAGTAAATATCGAAGCTAATTTTCAGTTATTTGTTTAAAGATATACTGGAATATCAGCAAAAAGTGTTTTGCTGATGTGTTTCCAGCAAAAACCATTGCTGGAATCAGTTAAGATTATTTGGTGCATATAATTTTTTTATCATAATGCAAAAATTCACGAATGATACACATAGATATTATCATTGCTTTTTTATCAGTGTATGGAAAAACGGCAGCCCTATAAATGCATCATAAGATTGGATAAATTTTCAATAATAAATTGAAAAACGCTCCCTAAAATGAAATGTATTGTTCGATAAATTCAACAAAATATAACCATAAAATATATGAAATGTTCCATAGACATGGGACAATAGCTCCATAGAATAATTAAAATTGAGCATTGAAAACTCGGATAGGTTCATTAATGTTAGATACAATGCTAAATATATTATGTACAATCTGACAGTGATCCAGTTGAAAAGTAACCTTAAGCTTCAATTATTGTACCATACAAGATCAAGGTACTTTTCATCATCCGTATGATACACTAATTGTTGCTTAAGGTTACTTTTCAAGTAAACCATTGTCAAATTAAACATGATATATTTAGCATTGCATCTATCATTAATTAACATATCCGCATTTCCAATGCTCAATTTTCATTATTCTATGGAGCTGTTTTCACATGTCTATGGAACATTTCATATACTTTATGGTTATATTTTGTTGAATTTAACGAGCAATTTTAGGGAGCATTTTTCAATTTGTTAGTGAAAATTTGTCCAATCTTATGATGCATTTACCCTTTTGCCTATGGCAAATTTACTCAAAGGCATCCGCAACGTTTCAATTGGGTCAGTCATAATGGCTTACCCACAATTGATATGTAGCGTCAATTTTACAGTTTGCCCATAGGTTTTCTGTCAAATTTACGTCAACGGAACGCAAACGTATCTATTGTGGTCAAGGCTTAACTGAGCCGCTTGAATATAAAAGAGATCTAAGTAAAAGCGAGTCCTTCATTGAGTAATTTCCTTTGAGTGTAAGCCAGCTCATTGTTTTCCCAGGGTTGTCAGTTCGGCGGAAATAGTCAGATTTTTCCTGGGGGTGCGACACGTCCAAATCAATATGCAATATTATAGGAAAATATCATGCTAACAAATCAATCTTTGATTTGTTGTATAAAAAATTTTCAACTTGCATTGACCTCCACCTTTTTGAAATAAATCTTCAAAATTAAATCTCTCATCAATGTTCTATCTATCTCCCAAGCATGCGCGCATCGCACAAGAGTAAATCAAAATTTCTTGCATCTGATACCGTTTTCGTTTTTTAACTTAGGTAGGAATCAGCGTCCCACCTGCGATGCCCGAACATAATGTCAGTGCAAACCTCAACCTGATACGAGTTGCAAATAAAAACAAATACACCGACGTCTGACACACAACTAATCGCCTCAATACTGATACCATATCCAGGCTGGAACTGAAAAAACGAATTCGCTATGAGATAGAGTCGCATTCCATTGATTTTCCATAAATGTGAAAGTCATGTATGCACGCTTTTTTGAGGCTACTCTTTTTTGAGTCAAATATTTCACAGTCCAGCCTATAGGGTGATTACCCAGAAATGGGAAAACATACCTTTACTCAAATTCAAGTAAACACGCCTGTTGAGGAAACTGAGTGAAATTCACTAAATTATATACATATGTTGCAAGGGTAAACTTAACTTAATTTCATTAGAAGGAATATGTATACAAATACAGCAATTCCATAGAAAACAGGTGTACGATATCTTACAAAATCGTAATAATTGGTGGTTTTGTTCCCGTTTATTATATTGTATTAGACCCGTTTTTTTACTCTGCCATTAGGGAAACCATACCTGTGTTAGGGTGGTTCGAAAAGTTGTTTTTTTTAAAATGCGTTTATCAGAAAATTTATTACTTTTGAAGCATTGGCTCGATTCTAACAACTAAATACGCAAATATATTTATTTGGATTGCTATTACTTTGACCTGGTTTCACTCAGCTTGTACCATGCTGTTTCGAAGTAAGGAAATAAGTAAGTCAAGTTAAAATATTTTTCGATCCATATCTCGAAATCAAATATCCATCAATTGGAGTTAACATCGCTCTCATTAGAAGATGCGCTATTCCGCATGTAGTGAGCCATCCTCCACAATGTGATCATTCTGGATCAACAATAGAAAAGGGCCAATCAACATTTGTAAACAAACACTTCTGAGCCTATTTCCTCGCAGAGCGTAGGCCCCCCACGCAAACCAATACCATCATCATGTAGGGGAAAGTTTGCCCTAGACGACGATTACGTAGGTTTACGTGTATAGCCAACAGCTTGCGCGAAAAAGGGCTCAGAAGTGTTTGTTTACAAATGTTGATGAGCCCTTTTCTATTGTTGATCCAGCATTGAGATTTCTTGTAAGAGTCCCTGGTCTATTTTTTTTCTAAAACGTAGTTTTAAGTCATTCATGTTATCAACAAAGAATGCATTTAACCCTGTCTAAGGAGGAAGGGTTGAATGATAATTCGTCAAGTGCAACTCGAATATCATATAATTAATACTCATCATTATAGATAAAAAATCGCAATAATTTTAAATTATTTTTTCAAACCTTGACTTATCATACCTTTAACAAAACTATAGAAACCGTTGTACATGCTCTAATAACAGCTGCATACCACAAATGTTAGTGGAACCACAAGTACGAAAGTACGGGTCTATACTCACATTTATAGCACTGATAAGACCTCGAAACCAATGTCCATCCGCGTAGATTAGTTATATTGTAGTTATGTCTCATAACTAATTTTTCTTTTCTGCTTTTTTGTCACTCTTGGTGGTAGACGAAAGTGTCATGCACAATATTTATCATTAACTAACAATAACAATAATTATTTTGTTGTTGTCTCCTTTCTAATGTATGTCTCTCTTCTCTCCATTCTCTAATTTTCATTACCTAGATCACAATAACATATGAATGTTATCTGAGAGAGTTTTGAATCATATAACAGCACACAAAGAGGAGTATCATCAGTCGTAAGTAATTTTGCATTATAAAGCAGAGCGGACATCTCAATCCAAGAACACTACGAACCCCTTACCCTAAACTGATCCTTATCCCCTACCATAGCTATCATGTAGCCTGCATGTGGCGAGTCAACCATTATCCATCCTACACTATCAGCCCATGACTGTATACAGGTAGAGCAGAAAAACGTGTTTGTCGGTATTAGTAACGGAAAATATGTAAACAATCCATGATTTCGGATAGTGACGTAAAACTCCAAAAACAAGTCAATAACAGAGCATGTTAGGTTTTTGTCAGTAGAATTTTACTTCACAAGAAGGCATTTTTTAGCCGAAATCTGTCTGCCTTGGTACAAACACCCGACCGTTCTGCACGAGAGCCGAACCTGACTGCAAACACACCACCAAGTGGCTGTAATTCGCCACTTTAGTTTCGTGCTTATAGATGAGTCCGCAATGCAATGGACGCGACATGATTGTACACGCTCGTGTATTGCTTTTGATACCGTGTTTGATTTTTGGGAAAATAAACGAGCCGAGTGGTTACGATCAGAAGAAAGCTCGCAACATACACCCAGTATGACACTGGTTGCCACGGATAGAGCAATGCTCGTCGGATGATTCTAAAAATTTGATAATTTTACTTATTGGTTTGTTGTCTTGGCTGACGGGCTCATACGTTGATTGAGTTTAACAAGCATGGCATGGTGAATTAAAAAAAACTAAACCACGCGTGTTTTCCGCAATCGGAAACACTCGGCTGTGGTGTTTGCCGAAACATCAATCACGGTGTCCGAAGCCAAACCACGAACACTGACACTGGTGTTGTACCCACCGCGTTGCGTGTAAGTCTGGAAGCAAGAAGTTAAAGTGGCGAATATAATGCACGCGCTAGCGTGGTAAAAAGTAGCAGCGTGCAGTGTATTATTCGGACATGGCTGGTCTACGTCACGCATGTTAACCAGTAACAGACTGGGCTTTATCTCCCGAACCAATGACATTTTCATTACACTAATGCAACTGAACCACTTCTGTCCCACCTGTATACTCTTTCTTGCTACCAGCCTTGAATTGACTTGCGCTCTTACTGCCCCACCCTGTACTGCGTAATGAAAATGAAAATATGTGCATGTATGAACATAACATATATTATATGTATGGAGACCCATCTGGCAAAGGTGGAGACGAAAGTAAACCATAGATCATTGCATGATGGCGCCCTCAATGCATTTCTGGCATTTCAGGGAGCTAGTCTCCGCGGGCATGGAAAAGTTTCGGTAAGATAGGTTTGAGTTTTTGTGCTCGAATTTTGTTATCTAATGAGTATCCATTGACATAATGGGGAAAAAGATAGTGGTGCCAATATACAAAAATGTATATACCACTTCATTCAATAACAAAGGGTAATGACAAATACAAAGTGCTAGACTAGGTGTAGGTTGGATGAGGGATTTATATAGTAATCTGGCCAAAGTCATGGACAGCTATTGTACCTTCCTTGATGGAAATCCGGCAGCTCGAGATCAACGAAGTGCTACACAGTCTACATTGAGTTTGCTAACCCTATTCTGTTCAGCAAATCACTAGACCAGCAATCCTAATATGCATGGCTTACTGTTCGTATCTTGTAATAAGAACGTTTCGTTGAAAGATTATCTATCCGTTCCGTGGGTTTCATGTAAGTGCTTCTGCTTATGGGCCCACACCCCCGGTTTTGACCCTACAAACAACGGAATAGTGAGAATTAAAGGTATGTAAAGTTTGACCATGCCATTGGGAGGAACCGTACGTCATGACAAGTCCTGCACTGGAAGTGGCTTCCTATCCCATCACATAACATCGTCAAATAAACTGCCGTTATAAGCATAACTGTCCCATGTATATAGGGAAACCCATAGAACATGGGACAATTATGCGTAGAACGGCAGTAAACGAACTAGTTAAAAAAAGATGATGTAAAAGATTCTCGGAATCTCGCTCACACCATGATAGTTTAGGGCATAAAAGAGGTGCATAGAACTACAGCCTCGACTGCTCTTGTGTTTGTCATTGCTGTGGTGGTACTTATCCTTGTGTTGGTCTTTGTGACAAGGATCGTGATCCTACTTTTCCATGAGCTGAGAAACCGATCAAAATTGACCACTTCCACATTAAATCAAATTTAGTAAGGGAAGGTTCATTAATTATGTCACGCAGTAGGAGGGGAGGGGGGATTTGAGAAAACGTGACGATCCATACAAAAAAATTTGAAGGTCCATACAAAAAACGTGACAAGGGGGGGGGAGGGGGGGTCATAAAAAGTCAATTTTTGCGTGACGTAATTAATGAACGTTCCCTAATGAGCATTTGGTATGACTAACAATAAACTTTCCTTGGAAAACCAGGAAATTTCATACGAATGCCATTTGATCAGTTTTAAAAAAATAAAAAAAACTGAAACACTTTTTTAAACTGTCACGCGAGCAAATTCAACATTCAACTAGAAAAAGCTTATCATTGACAGATAAGCCTATTCCGTCGACGACTGAAAGACTTCTTTAGTGTCGAGTGCTCGACGAAACATGATCATATGTTACGAATGTTGTGATAAGCGCATAGTATGACAAGCAATGATCTTTCCGTTAGATTCTTATGTGACTTGTGGTGTCGTTGAATTCTAAAATTTACTATTCCTTCGGAAGCAGTCGGGAAATAATCTGATGTCCCAAATCTTGCTAAGGGCAATCGGTATGACCAGCAACGAAATTTCCGTTTGATTCTCATGTCGGTATCGCGTGATGATGGTTCGTCGATATAGTGATTGCATTGTAATACATGTTCTGTGTATTTATACTTATACTGTTCGTTTTTTTCAAAACATGTGGAGTTGTTATGTCTTTTTGCCATACAGGGTTTTCACTATCAATCTACATTAAGACAACATTAGTTCGATGAAGTAATTCTCAATAAATAAATGAGAAGCTGATTTATGTTGTCCTGAGCGTTTCTCGATGTTTAAATTTTTGATGATCCTTATTTAACTAGGGTAGGGAACGGGTTAAGCTTCCCGGACCTGGGGGTGACCCCGGCGTACTGGCCATCCATACCTCTAACGCCAAAGTCATGAGTTCAAATCTCATCCCCAGACAAGTTACGAAAATACCCAAAAGGTATTTGAGTGACTACGGGAGATGAACCAGCCCACGGCTGAAAATCTCGATAATCAAGGAACTACTAAGGTCTCCGGGACCCTATTCCAAGCACGGGGTTAACGTTAACATACAACGGTCATTTTTTGCAGTGTGATGTTCACTAGATGAAGCACCATGCTGCAAAAAATTAGTGTTGGAAGTTATCGTTTACCCCGTGCTGGGAATAGGGTCCCGGCGAGCTTAAGCCGATCCTTACCCTATCATCTTAATTAGCACACAAACAAGTTCATAGAACTTGAAAACCATTTTTTTATTCCTGTTTAAACCCGATTTAGAATAGAACATAGTTGTCGAACGGATATAAATTAGTTTAAAACATGTGGTCGAAACATGGAACTGCAACGGACTGCAGCCACCTGTTATTATTTAAAACGTGCTTTTACAATCAAACAGCATTGCGAAAGGCCATATGCCAATTCATTTTCTAACTGGCAGAAAAATAGTATCACAGCGTTGAGGAATTTCGGAAAATAGCGCTTTCTATCGTACAATCCGGGTATGAAAAAAAAATATTTTATTTCAGTTGTTGTGCATCATAAATAATTCATTTTAAAAGCAACTGATCACTAACTGGGCGTCAAATTAAAAGGTAAATAAACATCAAATATCAGCATCTGACTATTTTCGAACAAAACTCTAGAGGAACATGGGTGATAGGGTAGGAAACGACTTAAGCACCCCAAGACCCTATTCCAAGCACGGGGTAAACGTTAACCTACAACGCTCATTTTTCGCAGTATGGTGCTCCAAGTAGTGAAGCACCATACTGCAAAAAATGAGCGTTGTAGCCGATTCCTACCCTATTTATTGATTACAAATAAATAAATCAACGCAAAAAAGAAAAGAATGGCAAATAGATTAAAATATAAATAGCAGAGTGGGTACATTTATTGAAAAAGCCAACAAAAATTAAAAAAGAATTATGATACTTCTAAACTGAGATGAGAAAATTAACAATATCTTCAAAATATTTTTTCCAACTCAAATCACCTTAAATTTCATTATTTCTAAACAACTCTTACTATACCATACGAAATATAACATTGGAACTGCTATATTGCTGTTCATTTACATTTTAAATTGCTCATTGTACAATGGCTGTATAGTTAGCGAACAGTTACTAGCGGCGAAAAAGAAATATTAATATTAATCATTTTCCGGCATCTTCCTTCAATGTTACTGTTCTATTAAACACAAAAAGCCCTTCACGTGTGTCTGGATCTACTGAGAAGTAGCCGATTCTCTCAAATTGATATTTGTCGTACACCTTCGCATTTTTAATAGATGAATCTGCGTAAGCGGCAATGACTTTCATCGAGTCTACATTGCAATCATCCAAAAATCCTCCCGGTACTTCATTGATGTCTTCAGGGTTTTTGTGTTTGAATAGATTATCATACAAGCGTACTTCAATCTCGGTAGGTTGTGATACCCATTGTATGTAGGCTTTGGGTTTTTCTGTTGTTTCACTGTTCTCACAAATACAAACCAATTCCTTTACAGACCCATCTGTGTTTTTGATCACTTTTTCCACTTTGATAACAAAACCTGCGTAGCGTAATCCCACCGGTTGTGATGGCGTTAATCGACGATATCCCTTTATTGGGTACTCTGAAAAATCCGAACGTTCAATAAACAACACTCTGTCGAGCCAAATGTTATGAACTCCCTTGTCTGGATTGTTTGGGAAATCAAGAACCGACAGTTTCAGGGGGTTTTCGAATGGAAAGTTAGAAAGCGTGACTTTCAGTGGCTCTAGTACGACTAGAGCCCGTGGAGCAGTAACATTGAGAACATCACGGACACATGCTTCCAAAGCTGAAGGATCCACTGAACTTTGAGCCGCCGTTACGCCCATTTGCGCACAAAAATTGTTGATAGCTTCTGATGGGAATCCACGACGGCGTAATGCGGTCAATGTAAATAGCCTAGGGTCATCCCAGTCCTCAACGATTCCTGAAAAGTAAGACATCTATTAGGGAATTTGAAAATATGAAAATTATTGCTGTTGAAGAAGTGTCTTAAAAACAATCGTTTTCTGCTGTTCCGTTGTATAGCTTTCATCTATTTACCTATAAGGATTCATGAAATCGAATTGCTAGCAAACAATATTTATTTCGACAAAAAGTTTTCATAAGGGCCAATGTCGCAAACGTAAACAATGACTTTTTCCGCAAATTTCTCGAGAATGCTAACTTAATCATAGTGAATTATGACGATGATTGTACAGAACAGGAGTTCCCCTTTATGATAGAAGTGGTAGTTTACTTGAGCGAGTTAGTATTTTCAAGAAATTCGCAAAAGAAGATATTGTTTACGTTTGCGACATTGGCCCTTATGAAAACTCCATGTCGATTTATTTTTTGAACATTTGAAACTCAATATAAGGCCGTTCCCAACGCTGAGTTTCATGTTTGTTGCAAACTGCTTGCCAGTTTTAAATTTTGGAACTGTCAAAATTAAAACAAAAACACGTTAATCGCAATGCCATGTTTTAAAAATATTGGTAGATCTTAATTTCACGTTAAAAAAATCACTTGCAAAACAAACTAAAAACCGCTAATATGACAGTCATCAGTCATAACAGCTGCCACAACTACAAAGAAACCCAGTTTAAAACAATGTTGCATCCGTGTTTCAAATCGCGTTGAAAATAAAACAGAGCTGTCGAGCAGTTGTAAATCTGTTGCAAAAATTTGCTCGAAAAGTAGAACTGCAACACATCATTGGGAATGGCTTGTTTCAGTTCTAGTTGTAAACTAAAACAGCCCATACAAAGTAGAACAGCGTTGGGAACGGCCTAATGACAAATTTGACTTTTAAATTGACAAATGAAGATTTGAAAATATTTCATTTTTGCGGAAATGCAAGTAAATCCAAGTGAAGCTAAAATGAGGTTAGACATTGTATTATCTAAAACTGAGACTCATAATAACATTCGGCTATTTTCTCAAATTGTATGGAATTGGTCAGTATCGCCATATATTCGTCGATTTTCTTCTGTTTTTATTGCCACGTTGCTTATATCGAATTCGTTGTTGAACCTACACGCTAAGATCAGTTTACCCAAATATGGGTGAATAATACCCATAATCGCGAAAAGTTCACATACCCATTTATGGGTACGTTACTACTTACCAATATGTGAGTATTTTTTTAAATACAAATTTACTCCAATATGGGTATAGCCAACTTTACCCATAAATGAGTATGTGCACTTTTCTGCGATTATGGGTAAACTGAGCTTAGCGTGTACACACTAAGTTCAGTTTACCCAAATATGGGTCAAGAATACCCATAATCGCGGAAAGTGCACATACCCATTTATGGGTACATTACTACTTACCCATATTTGAGGGTGATATGGGTAAATTTTACCTCTACCCATAAATGGGTATGTGCACTTTTTGTGATTATGGGTAAACTGAGCCTAGCGTGTAGGTTGGAACCAGTTCCAACCTGCGATACCCGAATTTATTGTCAATGCAAACATCAACTCGATACGAGTATAGTCACTAGATTCATAGTCTGGCGGATACAACGACGGGAGCCAATTTGAACTGTCACTTGGCGGAGCCAATCGAGCATATCTAGAGTAATTCATGTTCATGGCCTAAAAGCCATTTGTAAATAATGACTTTAAATATCGATTTCTCTTGAATCTTAAATCACTCTCGTGAAATAAAAGCAGCATTTGGTTGAAGAATGTTAGTTCTACCATATGGAGTAGTAGGATATAGTGGGATTCTCGTGATTCGTGAGAAATCAACGTTTAAAGTCATCGTTCAGAAATGGCTTTTAGGCCCTTAACATGAATTACTCGAGATATGCTCGATTGGCTCCGCCAACTGACAGTTCAAATTGGCTCCCGTCGTTGTATCCGCCAGACTATGAATCTACACGCTAAGATCAGATTACCGAAAATACGGTTTCAATTTTCCCGAAAATTAGGTTTTGGTAGCAAAACCTAAAGTATCGGTATAATTTACCAAAACAAAACGTTTGATTTTACTTAGTTCTTCAGTAAAGTGGATTAACAGATTTTATCGTTATATTTTACCTAAATTTGGTTAAAAATGCTCTCATTGAGTTGCTAGCATTTTCGGTAAAAATTACCGTACAAAAATAAGTAAATATTAATGTTTTTCCCGGTTTTCCTGCAATACCGAAATTTCGGTAATCCATGTTTACCGATAATTTCAGTATGTGCACTTTTGTACGATTTTCGGTATTTTATGCCGAATTTTTGGTTTTCTTGTCTTAGCGTGTAGTGACTATAGATACGAGTATCAAATACCACACTGACGTTTAACACACACACTCCCACGTCACTTTACTCAATTTTTGAGTACAATTGTATGCTATCTCTTTTTCTCTCACGAAAATGTTACTCAATTTTCGTAAAAAGTGGATCTACTCAAAAATTGAGTTGATCCACAGTTTAAAGAAAATTGAGTAACATTTCCGTGAGAGAGAAAGAGATAGCATACAATTGTACTTAAAAATTGAGTAAAGTGGCGCGAGAGTGCAATAAGCCGATCCAATTTTGATACCCCATCCAGTTTGCAGGGTGTTACACTCAATTTTTATTTTCAAATTCCCGGTTTTTTCCCGGTTTTCTCGGACCATATGTTAAAAATTTCCCGGGTTAAGGCGCGGATCATGCAGTAATGAACTAGAATAACGAATAGAAAACAATTACTCTAAGCAAACAATGTTGAACGAATTGAGTTCCAAGGCTTAATAAAATGATATTTTCAGTATAAGCGTTGTTTATAATATAAAAATGACTACATTTTAGGACCCAACTATTTACAAATTCTGCTTTCAGTTTTAGGCCCATGAAGCTAAAGAAAATAATTTAGTCTGAAAACAGATGACAGTCTGGAAGTCAGTTTGTGTGTGTACTGCCAAATGATTTCTTTATAAATTTTTCAAGAAACTTTTCCCAAAGATTCTATGAAAATTTCTCAGCCATTACTTGAGAAATTCCTTCTGGCGTTTCTATAGGTATTCTTCAGGAGTTTGTAGCCATTCCTCCAGCGATTCTTTCAGCAGTTTCTTCTGGCAGTTCATTGGCTGTTCTGTTAAACTTTCTTGTGATGACATCTATGGTGGAATCCCTGAACTTATGAAGTTTTGTGATTGTAAAGGAATCCCTGGAAGACACCTGAAAGAACTAAAAACTATAAGGTAATTGCTGAAATAATTCGTGGAAAAAAACCCTGATTTATTGAAGAAATTTAAGAAATTTTGTTTGCACGAGTTTCATAATCTCGTTTATTCAATTCTCCACGTTAAATATTCTGCAAGGGGTTTTGTAGAATTATTTATAAGTTTTGTCTAGAATGTTGCAAGGATTCTTAGATATAAATCTCTAAAAATTTCTTCAAGTATTCCGCTGGAGCAGTGCTTTTTTAAAGTTTCTCAATTGATTGCTCCACAAAATTCGACAGAGTTTCCTACAAGGATTTCTATAAAAAATATTGTTCTTCTACTTTAGAAATTTCTTCATGCATTCCTGCCGAATAGAAGAATGTTCTCGATATTTGTTTTTGTTATTCGAAGAATAATATTGTGAAAGTGATTTTTGGTTATCTTTAATATCATATTGCCGTGCGAAAACCTATATATCGACATGGAATTGTCATAATGGCCAATGTAGCAAACGTAAACAATGGCTTCTTTCGCAAATTTCTTAAAAATGAAAAGTCACTCAAGTAAACTACAACTTCTATTCTAAAGTCAAGTAAACTACAACTTCTATTCTTCTATTCGCTTCTGTACTATCATCGTGGTAATTCCCTATGATTAAGTTAGCATTCTCGAGAAATTTGCGGTAGAAGCCGTTATTTATGATTGCGACCCAATGTCCCCTTATGAAAACTCCATTTCAATATAGGTATATTGTGCAATTGTTGAACAATACCAGATCGATGGCACGATTACAAAAAAGGCTTGTTGGCTGTCGATCAGATGGAGCATCGGTAATGATGAGTTCTGACCAATCCGTCAAAAAGCTGCTGAAACGTGTCGGTTCTCATTTGATAATTATCAAATGTACTTGCCATTTTTTGGTTCTTTGTGCAAGCTATACATGCAAGAAGCTGCCACTGGAACAGTTGATGCAAGATATTTATAGTTTTTTTTTGTTGGGGCGTAGAACCACTGCGTCCACTGAGTTGAACTTTTGTGGTAATTTATAGTTACTTATCATGCAGCCTCAAATAATCCAGGGAATTCCAGATGATACAAAATATCTTGGATTTGAAGCGTCGTTCTGCATCGAGCTGCCACCAAATGGCTATCGTTCTAGTCAGTTGTCAACAGGAACTGCATCGTGTGTTGATGCTGTACAGTTTGAAGGAGTTCAATTCAATTTCTAAACTATATCCGTACTTTTACGAAAAATATGAGATACAGGCCATCAAAGATCATGACTTGGCAACTTGTTGGAGAAAACGGCTGTGTTTTAAACAAGCAAATGGGAAGCTGGCTATCTTGCTTAGAAAGTTCATTGCGAACTTTCTACTATCTGATTAAGACCATCTAAATTCGAATGTTTGAAACAAGGTTCTTGCCAACATTTTCTGCTGTTAAACACAGATAAAAAAGATTTTTTGGTGAAAATTAAAGATGGGAACGAAAAATATTGTGGCAACTCTGGTCGCTACAAACTTACAAGAATGATCCACACGCAAAAAAACCACAGTAGAAACCAGGGTTGCGGCTTATCATTTTTGACTCAGGCATATTCATTTGCCAATATCTCCTTTCAGAGGGTCGATTTCAAAATATGATGTATGATGAACTTGTAGTGCATGAATAGACCTACAACTTGGTCTAACAGTACATTGCTCTAACTCCTATATCTTCGACATGAGAGCGTATATTCACAGTGATCTTCACGATGATCCTCGCGTGATCTTCACCGCGAATATCATCGCGAAGATCACTGCGAATATACGCTCTTATTCCTCAGATATAAGAGATAGAGCTATGTACTGTTAGACAAAGTTGTAGGTCTACTACTAGCACCATAAGTTCATCATACATCATATTTTGAAATTGAGCTTCTGAGAAGAGCTACCGGCAAATGAATATGGATGAGTCAAAAATGATAAGCCGCAACCTTGGTAGAAACTACCATTTCGAGGGTCAAATTGAGCGCAAATACCAACAATTTTCACCTGACTATAAATGCGTTTGATTTTACCATACCTGCGATTGAAGTCAACCATAGTAGAGTTGGTATCAACATAAGGTCTGTCAAATATACCACAAACGTTGAAGGTTTGAAGATAAACGTAGTAAATTTGACTGAAATTTCATGGTAGTTTGAAAGATAGGTGTAGTCGGGTAAAATGGTATTTTTCTGAACAGGATATTTATAGAAGGTAAATCAATTGACACACTCTAAAATTTCACAGATCGTTATAGATGAACACGCTAAGAAAGGAATACCTAGAGCTCGATGATAATAACACACAATCTAAATTATTAACAATCATGTGAACATAACTGCCGGGTTTTTCCCGGTTTCTCCCGGTTTTTTAGAATTCCAGGTAATTCCAGGTTCTCCCGGTTCTGTGGCCACCCTGAGTTTGGAACTGGATCAAAAACGATTTCGCTATTAGACAGCTCGAAAAACCATTTTTAAAGATCGCCATCTACGACGGTTAACCTCACTCTTGCGTTACCTATTTTCCTCCATAGTGGGGTGAAACATACAGCAGATACAGCAACAACTTTAATTCATGCATAATTTGTTTTTGAAAAACCCCCATTGATTATCTTGATTTTTTTCACGCACACAATTGTATTACAATCAACGGTTTACGAATTATGATATTTTGAAGATTACAAATATGAAAACACTGGCCCTCCTTTTAAAAAATACTCCTGAGTCAAACAGTGTTTTTAGTAAGTGGAAAAAACATGATTTCTCATATCGAACAAAAGTTGATTTCAACTGAATATGCTCAATAAGAACGAAGAAACGAATGGGAAATTAGTGAGATCATTCCAGTCAGACAAACAAAGGAATTCGTAGATCGCTTGCATGTAGGGAAGATCACGCATTCCCAAAACATCTTTTACTTCGTGGAAGGGCTGTCTACCTCGGGATACTAGGGCATCCAATAGTCGTGTATTATCTGGGCAATACCAAACTGCGTGATCGATGTCATCATAACCAGTTCCGCATCTACAAACTTTGCTTCCGACGAGGTTAATTCTGTAGAAATGTGCATCTAGCGAGTACTCCCCCACTCGCATATCAGTCCCATTTGGAAAATCACTATTTCGGGAAAATTGCGATCTAACATTTTTACATAAAGTGTTCTTTTGTCGCTCTCGCAAGCAATAAATCTTGAAGTAGTCGGTAAAAACATTTGCATTGCAACACAAATATTTCGTTGATATTTGGAATATTAGTGAAAAACTTGTTTTTCATGCGAAAATTATTATAAAATCATATGGGACTCGTTATGCGAGTGCTCACATCAATAAACGCAAAAACACTCGCATACCAGTCCCATCACTCGCCCTCGTTTGTTTTGTTTACGTTCTAGTGCTTGATAATTTAAACTTCGTGATCACAGTGGATACGCATTTTTTGTGTTGTAATAGCTGTTAATTGTTAAAAACATGTCTCTTGATACGATAGTGTTGACTTAGAAGAAGATTTTCAAGGATACGAATCGATTAACCAGGATCCGAATCAAAAGAACGAGAAGTTCCCGGAAGGCAACACGTAGAGCATGGGCATTGTTTTTAAAACGATCCTGTGTGGTTGATAATACCTTTGACCAGTTTGATGATGATAAAGCCGACAACTCTTCTGATGTTGAAAATCTTGAAAATCTTCCGGTGGATCCGGAAGTTATCCATCCATCGACATCGTATTTAATTCATTAAAGTGTTGAAAATGAGGAATTTTTTGATCAGCACGATGGCAGTAAAGTCAATGGAGATTCTCTGGTGTGGATGGTCCTCCGGATGATGCTGTAAGTACCGCTAGTGATGATACCATTGATTCTGAAGGAAGCTATTTTTGCTGAGCAACGTATAGGAAGTCGGAAAATAAACAAGAAGGAGCAACGCAAGGCGGTTGTGGTTAATAAGCGTCGGATTTCCCATCCTCCGAAACTAGTTTTTTGTAACTGTCGGAAAAATTGTTTTGACAACATATAAATTGACGATCGCAAAATTATTCATTCCACATTCTGGAAGCTGAATATCACAACTCAGGCGGTTTTTTTTCCGCGAAAGGGTGCAGCGGGTATCCATAAAAAATTGGATTGGATGCTGCTCGCAAGGATACTCTTCTAAGTGTGATCCCAGACAACCATAAGTCGTATAACAGTGTCCAAATAGTATCGTATATTCCTATATTTTTAGTCAAAATCACAATTAATTGTGGCCTTCATCGTATTATGTTTAAGTTACATCGTAAAGAGTGCAAATTTCCGACTGCTATACGATGTGTCATTTATTCATCGTACTGTGGCACAAAGTTAATCGGATATACATCGCTAAGCGTTTTATATCGAATGTTCTGGCAGCACGATGACAGCCAACCTGTGCGCTCCAGAATCCAGCTACAATACGTTGACAGCCATCGGTACAATAATGCCA